>BSBK01009937.1:225000-370877 GCA_027943335.1 Chamaecyparis obtusa
CCTTAGAAGCTAAATTTTGTCAACTTCTTGACCTTTCTAAAGATGACAGAGATAGATTATGAATAGTTCATAAAGCTAAACTATCCTGAACATAAAAATGATAGAAGCATACAAAATTTATTATTTAATGAATTAGAAACTGTAAATTCATATGGATTAATAAAACATGAGATACTTATCTTTTCAAATATTTTCAAGTATTTTCTTTTGTAAGGTGAGCCCATTAATACGATACTCATACCCATCATCCTTCTTCATAACATATCGGTTTCATTCAAATCCTTATGTTTATTTTCTTCTTTACAAATCACATCTCATTATGATAACTACCGATTAGACATTGACTTCATACATTATCGGTATCTAATTATATTAATCATTGGTTACTATCCCACTTATACTATCCCCTTTTTTAATTAACTTAGATAACTTATCCTTCTTACTTCATCAAATGCTTACTCTTAGATCCAATAAGAGAAGTCTTATAGATTATAAACTGCTATTTAATATTAAAAGGATGATAATTTATTTGATATGAATAATATATCAATCAATTTATTTTGCTTTCAGTAATTCCTTGCTATATCTACTAGCCAAGTTTGATTATGAAAGTATATAGATATCACTAGGCAGTATATATTTTTATCTTATATCAAAACTAGAATTATTGCACTTCAAGCTATGTTATTTCAAATATATATAACTCTTACTAAGTCTCTATGTTATATCTTTATTAACTTCTTGGGTGGAAATCTATATTACTATAAGTGAGTCAGTTTGTAAGGGTTACCCCATATGAAGTCTTACTCATAATATATGCTTGTTTACTATATCAATTCTCACCATATTTAGCCCCAATTTTTCTATCACTGTATACGTACAATCACAGCTCTTTTTCCTACAATATACTTCCTTCCCATTTGGGTTGGTGATGAGACTTATTGCTTGACATTTCAATGCTGATTTCTTAGATTATTACTTAATTGTTGACTCAATGGATGTTGAATTGCTTCATTTGATTATCACCAATTTTAATTAATACACTAGGATACTTCAATTATCTCCCCTTTATTAATAACCTATTTCATGTTATATTGATCCCTATTGATGATTCCATGTATTATATCTTATTCCTTGTTGACTTAGGAACTCCTCTATCACTTCTCTTCCTCGGGGCTGCAAGATTGTTGAAATTTGGTTGAAGTAAATCTACCCCACAGAGAAAATGGTTGGAGGTAAAGGTTCTAAAGGTCTTCTTACAGCGAAGTCCTCCTCTGCTGCTACAACTATTAAAAACAAGTCTAAAAGTATTGAGAAGGATGATAAGAAGTAAGTCACCCACTCAACTCGTGCAGGTCTCCAGTTTCCAGTTGGGCGTATCCACTGAATAATTAATTCCAAAGTCTCTACAAATGAGAGGGTGGGGGAAATGAAAGCAGTATATTCAGCAGCCATATTGGAGTATGTGACTGCAGAAGTTTTGGAACTGGCAGGAAATGCGAGTAAATATCTAAAGGTAAAATGTATCACTCCAAGACATCTACAGCTTGCTATCAGGGGAGATGAAGAGCTTGACACTCTAATCAAAGGTACCATTGTTGGTGGAGGTGTCATCCCTCACATTCACAGATCCCTCATTAACATATCCACAATGAAGGGCTAGGTCTCTGTATTTGGATTTTGGAACACTAACAAACATCTCAATATTGAATGTAGACTGAAAGTGTTTCACTCGTGTAGATGACAAGATATATTTATCCTCAAAATAATTATGAGCTTCATTGAATATTCTTAATCTCTTAATTGATAGGATATAATCTTGTTGTATCTGAGATGGACAACTCAATGATAGTCTTTGCTAGACTCCAATATAAATATTACAACATTCAGATATGTCATTTCAATATGTATATTCTTATTTATACTCTATATTAAATATATTCATCGTTGTCTACTAGTTTTGAGATGTCTTGTTTATTATTAATCTTATTGCTTTTCCATCAAAACATATTACTTGATATGACCATTTTTGCTTTCCTAAATGAATTCTCATCCCTTTCATTGGTATTCATTGTTATATCTTCTTTTTATTCAACGCAGAGTGTTCACAGATGGATGTTTATCGAGGGTGCTGATACAATGAATGTATTGACTTGTATATATATGCTGAAGTGGATATTGTATTTCTATTATCTTTTCCTAAATCCTTTGATGTGTCTGAACCGACTTCCATTAAGTTGTTTGGTTAACTCAAAATGTTTTGTATTCTCTCTAAGTCCATGCCCGATTGTCTTCAAAATGTATATATATCTTAATCTGCACTTGTATGAGATCACTATAATATAAGTCACTATATATATGTTAGATGGCTATGGGTATATAACATTCTGCGATGTATTTATCAATCTCCAATATGTGTATCTTCGGTGTCATTGTTTAGACTGAGAACATATATGGAATTTCATTACTAATATCACTGCCAATTTATTACTGATTGCTTGTAAATATGTTTTATTCTCTTATAGGTTAGGCTCTGATACCATGTTGTGAAATCAAGATCGTCCTATAGAGAATATATATGAGTGTTGTAGAGAAATAGATTACCATTGTGATTGATCTTTTCACCAGCCATCGATATGCATTTATATCCTTTGAATAGTCATGTCTTGAAGAGCCATGACCATACGTGGCTTATGCTACGTAGGGTCATGACCCTTCATAACCGATTGTTAATATTAACTGCATTGTAACATATACAATTATCCACTGATCTTAATATATATATATATGTGTGTGTGTGTGTGTGTGTGTGTGTGTGTAATATATGTATGTATGTATGTATGTATGTGTGTGTGTGTGTGTGTGTGTGTGTATATATATGTATATATGTATATATGTATGTATATATATATATGTATATATGTATATATGTATATATATGTATATGTATATATATATGTATATATATGTATATATATATATGTGTGTGTGTGTGTGTGTCTATATATATATATATATATATATATATATATATATATATATATATATATATATATATGTATATATCTATATGCATATGCATATATGTATATATAGGTGTATATATATATATTACCATATCCGATTGTAGCTATATCTTAACAATCCATCTATACCCGTCTCATACCAGAAATGTGGTTTTAAGGTGAACTAATAGAAAGGAGTAGTAAACTTACTCAAAAGGACTCTTGACCCATGAACAACTAATGTGGGCCCTTAAATTGATGTAGGACTACCAATTAAGTGATCAAAACTCCAATTCTCCTCCATAGGAAATGCAACTCTGAAAAACTCCCTAGTTTACTTGCACAATGAACTCCATTCTAATTCTAACCATCCCCTATTTTATTTACACTTAATAATAACATTAAGTAAAGGAATTTGAATAAAACATCCCTTTTAATTAATATTTTACACTATGTTGTATGCAAATAAAAAATAAAAAAATAAAGGCCAAGCCCCCTTTAATTTTTTGCAATATAAAAAATAATGGATTTGATAGAAGATAAAAAAAAATCTCCTTCAAATATATTATTACACTTTAAACTTGAATGCAAAAAATTAAATAAAATAAATAATATTAATACCCAAAAGGTATTAACTCTATCCAAACTTTCACAAAATAAAGCCACAAAGGCCCTTTTGGTCGATGGAATAAGCTTATCTCATTTCTACCTTTTTTTTTACTTATTTTCAACTCTCTGCTAAGTGGCTGACAAGGTTTTGAGGAATTATGGATCTTTGAGGGCTTCCATGACCTTCTTTGTGCACACCTTGTTGTTTAGGTAAGGAAATTTTTTACGTTGTGCTTTATCATTGAGGGTTTTGATAAGAATATTGCATAAAAAATTGTAGCTTACTTTCTGTTATTTTTAATTTTGTGTCTCTATGGAAGTCTTTAAGTTTTGTTCTTTTCATAGATAATTGATGCTATTTAGAGTATAAAAATTTCAATATCAATTTTTTGACTACTGATTTCACTTTATATCTGTGGCTTGCATATGTTGTTGTTCACGAACCTTGTGGAACTGGTAATTTCTTAAAAACATTCAACTTCCTATATCAATCCTAGAACACAGCTTCTTGCATCTATTTCTTTGTATACATATAGCGTGAGGGCTTTCCTATGTCCTCTAATTCTTAGAGTTTTATGAATATTGGCTCTATTTATACTTTAGTATCTCTTTGAAACTTCAAAAAGTGTAAAATAAAAAGCCGAGAGCTTTTACTGAAGCTATTCTGGAAAATTTTTACATTTTGAAGTTGAGGGTTTTATGGATTCCCCTATAACATACACGATGTGGTTTTAGAAACCCTAAGCAGTGTATCATTTTAAAACTAGAAACCAAGAGATCTATTCATTTATTATAAATTTACAATTCTTTTCTTGTAACTCTTGACCAAGAGAGGCAAGTTTTAGGACTTTGTTTGAATGGTTTTATTTGTAAAAGATAACTTCCATTATCTCTATCTCAAGATGCACACTTCCCTCCAAAAAACTATCATTCCAATCTATCATAGACTGAAATCTGAGAATCTCTAGAATTTGTGCAAGTTTGGGACCCTACCATCAAGCTAACTTAATGTTAAATTTTTGTGTTGTACCATTATAACTGTTGAAATAATGATCATGCTCATCATGTTTACCATGTACTATTGTGTGATCCTTCATTTATGACTGATTACTTAGCACATTCATATTTTGTATATGAAGGATCGTTATTTCTTGTTATCACTATGTTCCACTAAATTATTTGACCATGGACATGTATAACACACTTATTATGACTTGGGATAGTATATTGGTCTATCTCTTTTTTATAACTACTCATCATGATGCATTTTTTTAAGTTCATCATATGTATTTTTTAGATCCCAGATTCATATCATGGTTGTCCAATGCTTTTGATAGCTTGATATTGGTAATGATTCTACAATGCTCTTATCTTGATTACACTTTTATTGTTCTCTATTCACCATGAGTAACCATATTTTCCTTGGATAAAATTGCTTGATCATTCTTATAACAATATATAGCTGACAACTCAAGACTACAACTATACCCTTGTAGTATGTTCACTATTTTGGCATTACATGACTATGGAACAATTATATCTTATTCCTTGTAGTTATAGTTTTTTTTTTATCATATTATATTTTCTTTGAAATCAATAAATGTTTTCTTGATAACATTGTAACTATACCTTTTAATACTTGATCTGCACTTTGACTATCACTAGTATACCATGATGACGCTTTCAATGTATGGATGTTCCTTTTCCTTTATATAAATGGTTATACTTGATCCTATGATTACCATCAATGGTTGTTACTGATTTCATTCAATTATGAATGACTATTGCTACTATTTGGATTAGTGATATTTCTAAGAAATGTGAATCAATCCATCATATCTTGGCATTGTTGACCTTGTTTTCCTTAGAACGAGCAAGTTTGAGATAGTGCTGATTGTACTTACTATAAATCCTATATTGTATGTACTATCATTGTTCAACACTTGTATGTTCTTTTTCCTTATTTGCCTTATTGGAAACATCCTTCAAATACTATGAAATTTTCTTCTCACCTTTGAACAATACAATAATCATGTTGTATTAATAATACATGAATCATCAATATACCATTATGAAGATTTCAATATATGGCCAATCATTTTCCTTTATGCAAATGGATATACTTGATCCTACTATTACCATCAATGGTTGTTACTGATTTCATTCAATTATGCATGATTTTTTCTGGTATTTGTTTTAGTAATTGTTTTGAGAAATGTGAATGAATCCATCATATCTTGGCATTGTTGACCTTGTTTTCCTTAGTTCAAGCAAGTCTAAGACAATTCTGATTGTACTTATTATAAATCCTATGTTGTTTGTACTATCATTGTTCAACACTTGTATGTTCTTTTTCCTTATTCACCTTATTAAAACATCCTTAAAATACTATGAAATGTTCTTCTCACATTTGAACAATGTAGTAATCTAGTTGTTCTAACAATAGATGAATAAATTATTTTCTTGAAATATTTTTCTATAGCCATATCTTATGTTGTTGGGATCAATGTCATTATTTTGTAAATGTTCCTTGTCTTCAAGTGTTGTCTTGTATAATAAGTGTGTTTAATTTTGATTTTATAATGATACTTCAATTTTACAAAATATCCATGTTAACATCTTAGCCTTTACATTCTTTTTTTCCAAGGTCATAGAAACCACATCACAAAGACAATGGATATTTGGATCAAGACAACTTGGGATGCGCTTGTTAGAAACCCTCACAATACACATTTATAGGAAAGGTATGTGTCTACCAATTTATTGGAATGGAGAGATAGGGTACTGAGAGGGGAGGGGTGAATCAGTGCCCACAAAAACTTTTAACTTGAAACTCAATCTACAAATAGTAGTATACTTAATCTACCCAAATGAATCTATTGTATGCATCATTCATTCAATTAACTTGTAAAGGTAAATTGCATGAAATCAACAATAAATTAATCACATAACACAAGTATTTTGGTAATGCAGAAACCTTGTTAGAAGGTAAAAATTGCGGTGGGGATGACACCCACAAATCTTCACTACTATAAATAATAAAGTTTGCCTGTTATGGCTACAAGTTGTGATCACTTCTGGTGATCTTACCCTATTAGGAGTAACAATTTAGATCAACTAGATCTACCTATTTGTAGGATTTTAACAACACTCCTTGAGTGTGCACTCGGTTAAGAGATTTAAATAAAAGACTATTAGGTCTACTCTGTTAAGAGATTGTACCAAACTCTGTCACAATGATTAGAAAATAACAGGATGTATCTGCAAAGGACAACTCAACCTTGTCTAGTACCTATGAAGTATTGAATAGATATCACCTTTGTATGTGTAGATCTCAACTCTAAACTGCTCGGTAGCCTTGTTTAATTCTGCTTAATCTAAATGTCTTTGTATACTACTCCTCTCTATCTGATAACTGATGTCTTGTAGTAGGCTTCTTCATTCAATATCTCCTTCGATTGTTCATACCAGACATATTATCCTTGTCAAGCCCTTATTCTCAAAATGACATGAAAATACAAATATATAGCATACTATTATTGTCGCTTAACAAAATTAGGTTACAATATCTTAGGACAAACCCTAAGATCTATGACATACAAAAATAACCTAGATCTAGCAAATACATAGAGATCATCATCATAATTAATGATTATATCCATAATAAATGATCCTCGATATTGGTAATGTGTGTGTGAGTTTGTGACCTGCAACACAACATTTCAATAGGCTAATAACATCACTTGTTAGAGAAAAATAAAGATTTAATTGAAGAAGCTAACAAGAAAAAGCATCATATTGCTCTCTAATTAATGTGAGTATGAAATAAGGGTTCGTTTGCTCTCAGATTTGACCCTTAAAATAGTGACAATCTACACTAAAATGAGAGATTCAAGAGTAAATGCATGAAACCAAAATGAAGCATGAAATCCTAGTTCTTTCCATTTTAACCCAATTTGAAGTGTTTGGTAATTAATCAAAGCTTGAAAACATGGAAACAACTATCAAATTAAGCATTAGTGGGTAAATCCTCCAAGCATGAGAGTTCAATAATCATGGATTATGAAGCCTCAAATTCACAAGCATGTAAAAAGTCTAAGCATTAGGAAGAAGAAAGAAGTCTTTGAAAATTCTATTTTATAGAAGATTGAAGGGATTCGGCGGTTGAGATGCATCTGTGAGGAGTGGTTGAGATGCATCTTGGCTTGATCCTTGATCCATGTGCAAGCCTCCTAATCATGAAAGTGTGTTTGTTGTGTTTGTTTGATTTAGGAGGTATTTATGCATTTCTTTTAATTAATAACTCTAGCCTTTGCATTTGATGGGATTGAATTAATTAAATAGGCCTAGAGTTAATAGCCTTGATTTTTGCTTGAACCTTAGTAATAAGTGCTTGATTTAGGATTTGATGGGGTTTATTGAATTTTTGGGAGTTTATGCTAATGATTGGATATCAAATTAACATAATTAAGGTTACATACCAAATTAAGGGCAAATAGGGCCTTGGGTTCTATTAGCCCAATTTTAGGTGATTACATTTGCCCCTCTTTGAATTGCTTTGCGAACAGCATAGGGATTCAAAGAAAATATGATTCAAAGCATAATTTAGGAGATTTATAGAGCAGTGAGAACTACTCTAGAATTTGAGAACTTCAAGCTTGATCGAATGAAATCCTACTTGATTTAAAAGCCATCAATTCTAAACTTGATTGAACATAAATTGACATTATCGGTTCCAAGCTTGATTGAATGAAGACTGATAAAAGAATCCTGAGCTTGATCAAACAAAATTCTGCTTGATTTGAAAACTATAAATTTTGAACTTGATTCAACACTATTTGACATTATCGATTCCGAGCTTGATTGAACGAAGACTGATAAAAGAATCTTGAGCTTGATCGAATGAAATTCTACTTGATTTGAAAAATATCAATTATCAACTTGATTGGACAGGAATTGACAATACTGACTCTGAGCTTGATTGAACGAAGGTCGATATGAGATTTTTTAAAAGAATTTCCGGTTGAAATTAACAGTCTCAGCTTGATTGAAGAGAACTGTTGTGTCCCTGGTGTTGAAGAATTTGATTCAAAGCATTAGATTTTGGTATTATTATGCCCCCTTGGGACCGAAATTGGAATAAATTTTGAATAAACTCATTAGTTTCAAGCATTTAGAAGGGTTTGCAGTGATTGAATTGATTTGGAATCAAGGATAGATCGATTGGAAAGAATTTTCAAGCCGTTTAGATCGATTAAAGTTCCCCAGAAGCATAGTTTGACCAATTTTGACTAAGAATTTGAGAGAGTTGACCAAGTTTGACTTGTGTTGAAATAATATCCCAACATAAAATTCAATTTGTTAATAAGAAAATCACTTTCTATCACCTTTGACCAACCTATTGTGCATGAATTGTGCTCTCTTTTAGCCCACTATTAATATGTTTGACTAAACTTTGACTAGTGTTGACCATCATTTTGATTGAAAATCAACTTTTGTATTAATTTTCCTTGCCCCCAGCATCTTTTTTGCACCATTTACCCATGTTTGACTGCAATTTTACCATATTTGAATTTTACATTTCAGAGGGTAATTTTGTCTTGTAACTCTATTTTCATGGCATTCAAGTAATATACATCACATGTTTCGATTTTGGTCCCGATATGAAGCCACTGTGATGTCTTATGAAGAAAGTCCCTTAGGGCTCTAGGACCTCTGGGAGGCTTAAATAGGCCCAAAAGTCACTTTTTACTATTCATTTTCACTTTCACGCCTTGAGAATTTACTGAGCTCTGAGTGACCATGGTGTTCCTAGTAGAGAAGCACCAATTTGAGATGGCTAGGTGACATGGGAGACTACAACACTATGCAACACCTGTGAGTATCCAATGAATGAACCTTGTCAATTTGAAAATTTTTAATTTCACGCATTTCTAGGCAAATTTTAGGTAATTTAGTTTTGTGTCACATCCTAAATATGGGATCACATATAGTCCAACCTGTGTCACATCCCAAATTTTGGATCACATCCAGGATTTTGGAGATCGCACCCTAGTGAGTCACATCCGGTAAAATTTGAATTTCTTGAAGCTTTTTAGATCAATTTTAGTAACAAGTTCACATCCGGTATACCGGATCACATCCTGAATTTCCTGGTTCACATCTGGGATTTCCAGAATCGCATCTAGTTTTAGAGTCATATCCCAGATTTCCTGATCTGCATCCGGGATCCCAAATCGCATCTAGTTTTTCTAATTTTTGAGCCAAGTAAACTTGTTTTTCTAAACTTTTGAGCAATTTTTTCATCAATTTCTTTTTTTCTAACTCTGACATAGTAACATATTTTCTATTGTGTAGACTAATTTTGTGGTCATGTCCTTTAGGTCACCTAGACCAGCATAGGTTTTAGCCTTGTATGACCAGCTTAGTCAAAAGGATCAGGAGGTGGTCCATCGATGTGGTCTATGGAGTCTCATGCATTTATCTCATATTCTAGTAAATCGTAGACTGCTTACAGCGTTAGCAAAGAGGTGGCATTCTGAGGATAACACCTTTCACTTGCCAACCCGTGAGATGATGGTCACTCCTGAGGATATGTGGAGGATCCTTCATATATACATGATGGGGCACAGGATCGAGTATGAGGTGTCTGCACCCACAGCCATTGCAAATGCGAGGAGGGTGTTTCAAGATGACACCATCATGAGTCGTTACTTGAGTTGGGACCACATGGTCACCAACTATGCCCCATTACCTATATATTTAGCTAGCCTGATAGGTGGACTGATGATGCCTAATAGGGGTCAACATGGTTTCATGTGTGGGTGGTCTAGAGTCATCGGGAAAATGATTCAGGCTCCAGGGAGATATGCCTGGGGTAGTTGTATTCTTGCTCACATATACTGTGAGCTACATGAGATTGTATATTAGCACTCCCAATCCATGACTCTAGGGAGTATA
Organism: Chamaecyparis obtusa; assembly: GCA_027943335.1. NCBI lineage: Eukaryota > Viridiplantae > Streptophyta > Pinopsida > Cupressales > Cupressaceae > Chamaecyparis > Chamaecyparis obtusa. The sequence goes on from BSBK01009937.1 coordinate 235,575, forward strand.
GTACTACCGATCTGGGCATGGGAGAATATCCTTGTGACCCATCCCATTGTTGATAGACATTGCAACGTCAAGCTAGCGTATATCTATATGTATTCTGGTTTCATTCAGCAGCCCCATCTAGGCAAGTTAGAGTATTGTCATCGGCTGCTTGATGATGTGACTGATGTAGAGTAGCATCCTTATCGAGACTGTAAGGCTTGGCCTTTAGATGCCAGGTAGATGCCATTTTTCTTTCAGAGTAGGTACCTTATTGGTAGGACCCGTTATGTAGTGGAGCGGTTTCTTTATTCTCAAGTATGCCATTAGTATGGCAGAGTGCAGGGCATGTCATAGGAGACATGTATATATGCCTAGATCAAGAGTGAGGAGGCTCAGTGGGGACCTTGACTTGTGTTTGAGATAGCAGTCCATGAGATCTCAAACATGCAGGGTACAGATTGGGACTATCAGGTGGTGGTTTGCAATGCTAGTGTGACCGATGATTATCATGCACACTATCTGAGGTTTCCATACCCTAGGTTTACTACTCTCGAGGATGCCATCCCTCGGATTAAGGATGCTCTTGATTATGATCCTGATGATGATGTTGCTAGCTAGGCCCATGGTGCACATGGTGCTAACAGGGGGAGAGGATGAGATGGAGGTGGCAGAGTTGGAGGGAGAGATGGAGATGAGGCCCATGGAGGTAGAGGGGATGGAGGTGATGGAGGAGATGATAGGGTTGGTGGAGGTGGTGCAGTGGGCCTTTGGGGGTGACACCAGTCATCAGCAGCGTAGAGTACAGGTCACCCCTCCTTAGAGAGATATAGGGCCACTGTTACATAGGGATGAGCATGCCCAAAGACCTGCAGGAGGGGATCAAGATCAGAAACAAGTACCACAAGATCCTCCTACAGGTGGTGACGGAGATAGGCTATACCAATGTGAGAAAGAGAGAGATGCTTTGAGACTAGAGCTAGTGACCATTAGAGCCTAGCTAGCAGAGAGAGATACACAGCTGGCTCAAGTCAGAGCAAAGCAAGATACAAAGATAGCCCAGCTGAGGGTAGATAAAGATGCATAGTTGGTGTAGTTGAGAGCTAAGTGAGATAGATATGCTCATATAGCCACCCACCAGGGACAAAGGGTGACATATTACTTCACATTGTATTATGTTGTAGTTCCTGCTACTCAGAGAGCTCCATTATACTCTTTCATTACTCAGCAGTCTAAGGGTGCCATGCCACCTCCACCACCACCTGGCAGAGTAGATGCACCTCAACCTCCTCCTCCTCCAGAGGACGAGGGTGCTAGTGAGGTGTAGGCCTCTATGATGTTTATATTTTTCATCTCTGGACACATTGTATTGTATTGGATACCATGAACTTGTACCATTTTTTATTCGATGTAACTTTATGTCCTCTGGACTCTATATTTTTTTTTTCATATTGTTTCATGCCCTAATATACCGATACTCTGATTCATTTCTAATTGCTAATAGACATTCTTGATACTCTTGCTTATATACATTTCTGATTATATATTGATGCTCATGTTGATTCCGCCATAGATGTTCTTATTTGATTTATCTAATTTTCTATCTCTGATGTCTGATCTCTGATGGTTTTAATTTCTTCACATGTGATATCTGATGTTTGTTTTATGCTTGGGATATTTGATGTGATAGTCATACTTGGTCAAGATTAGATTAGGTCATGATAAAATGATGTCATAATATATTTCACTAATATATGTTCATATTTTTGTTATTTTCAAAGTTTTCATGAATGTATGGATGCATGAGATGTATTGTGATGCGATGTATGGACATCTCAATTTTATTTATGTATGGATGACTTATGGATGCAAAATGCAAGTGGTTTTATGATATGAAATGAATTTATGAATGTAAATGGACATCAATGATTTATACTTGATCATTTTAGTTTCAGTTGTTTGTGATTCCATGATGTACTTGGTCATACATGTCAAATGGTTAATGTTGAATGCTTTAGAATTTTCAGCTTATATCATAAATGTTTTTAGATAAATCTTAGTTTATATCATTTCCTCAGATAGTTGAATCCATATTTTCATGCTTATGGAAGACTAAAATGAATGCAACTATATTAAAATGAATGCAATTTAAGATGAATTTCAATGCAACTAAAGACAATGAAATGCATCTAAATGAACCTAATGCAAATTAAAATGATATGCAACTAAAATGAACTCTAATGCAATTAACCAATGAAATGCACCTAAGACACCTAGGACAGTCATTGTTCATTCAAAGTGGGTTTTTTTTCATCATAGAGCATTTGTTAGCGAGACCTCATTAGGATAGTAAAATTTTCATCGATAGATTTAGCAATCCTAAAAATATGAATACATCCTTTTTATTTCGCCATGTCGGAAGACAACCCAAACATTAAAGCACTTAGCTAGAATGTCCTGTCAGTTACTTCCTATTTGATATAAACCATTTCTTTTCTAAAGCATAATGTGTAAATTTATACCTGCAATGACCTTTCATTTTTTATTCATATCCTAGGGTATAATCCAATTTACCATGCACTTTATTAGGAAATACTATATCTTTGTTAGTTTTTAAATAGGCAAGGAAATAGATCCAACCTCACTAAGGCTTTCATAGGAAACAGGTCGAGGTATACATGGCATTCCACTACATGGTGGAGGCACTTATAGTAGACACCCATTCCCCATGATCACCTAAGATCATTGGATTTATTACCACAAACAAAAGACAAAGAAAATGTTATGCCCCTAGTCTTTGTTGTTGGACTAAAACTGATTTGGAATCTGATTGAAGGATCTATGATTGCAAGGTCACTGAGAAGTTGCTGATTAGATATGTAATATGATTAAATCAGTATTATGTTGTCATTGATGTCAACTAGTTTGACAACACTTATCTTGTAAGTTACTACACCGAGACATCTGAAGAAAAATGGAAAAGAGATGAAGAATAGAGAAATCTACATGAGGAAAGATGTACATGACAGATGAGGATAAGAAACACATTGAGTAACTTGTTGATGAGTCTATGACTTGATGATATTGACTTCATTATGTTGCATTAATCTATAATGAAGTATAGAGCTAAAAGACACAAAGGAGTGTTGTTGGTTATTGAAGCATTTCTAGTATACACCGATGAAGTGTTGTGTATACCAACCGTAGTATTAATTGAGAAATGTTCATCGATGCATTCTTTGTTAACCGAGTGGAATAGAATGAATTAAATGATTAATTTAGCCGATAAGATTGATGAGCTGGCAAGAGTATAACATCAAGATAACAGATAATGTTTGTTACACAGATCAATGACTGACAAAATTCAAAGAAGATCTAACGAAGTAGATTGAAATGTGTTATTGACACAAGTACCGAGAAAGTTTAAGCGACAAAATCTATGAATGTGATTAAGCGGCAAAATCTGATGGTGGAGAAGAAAATGATTTATACGTCTATATAAGAGATTAGAATTTCTATATGAAAGGGCTGGAAAAGAAGAAGCTGTAGGATTATCACGTGAATAAGGTTTTTATGCATTCTGATCATTTTGGTTAGTAAGAACCGAGCTGCAGAGAAATTACCAAGCTACAGAGGGCAGTTACCAATGGACAGTAAGTTGATACAGTATTGAATCTAAAGTGAATTATTGATCAGAAGGATTTGTATGGACTAAATATTGATCTATAATCTACAATTGAGGTTGTATTAAGGTAGGTCATTTTACTATTACATATTTAACCATTGTATACAGTCTAAATCTCTTAATCGAGTGGACTCTGAAAGTCTTATGATGTATCATTCATAGAATGAACATTGTTATCCTGTCAACCCCATAGTGAATGCTAGTTGGACGATAACTTCTAGTCTAAAATCCTCTAACAAGGTCACACTTGACAGTGTGTTTGTAACCTTTAACAAGGTTGGGTCTTAACTGACCTCACTTCAGAAGAGTGAACAATTTTGGGTTGCTAGTCCTAGGTGGTTTTTCCCTTTACAGGGTTTCCACGTTAAATCTCTTGTGTTATGTGTTGATTGTGATATTTGTTTTCTATCATACTTTGCATGTTACATATTTGATTTGATCAGTAAACAGTTATAATTATTAGACTGGTAATCAGTAAAAGCACAGACAGTAAGAGTTATTATTGCTTACCGACAAGAAGAAATTGAAGAAATTGTTTTGAATTATACATTTTGTTTTGGGACACTGGATAACTGATTCACCCCCCCTCTCAGTTATTCTAACAATTGGTATCAGAGCTACGTTGCTTGGAACAGAGTTTTAAGGACTCAAGCATAAAGGTCTCAAGATGTATAAGAGGGAAGTACTAAATCTAAATAAAGAAAACTTCACAGTATGGCAAAGCAGAATGAAGTTGCACATATCTAGAATTGGGAACTCAGCACTAGATTTGATGCAAAATGGCTACATACAACCACCCACTGGTCCCCTAACTATTGATTAACTAAAGGATAAGCATGAACACAATGTTACTATGATGGAACTTGCTACTACCTATACTGATGCTGAATTTGAAGATATCAAGACATGCACAACTGCCAAAGGAATGTGGGATAAATTAGCACAAATCTACAATGGAGATCTGAATGTCAAAAGAGCTTGAGCTGAAAGTTTGAGAGGTAGATTTGATGATATGAGAATGAAAGAAGGTGAGAACATTATCCAATATTCAAATATACTCAAAGAGGTGGTACATGCTATTAGAGCATCTGATGGAGTAATTGATGATGAAACAGTAATAAGCAAGATTCTCAAAACTTTGCTACCAATTTATGCAATTAGGATTTTTGTAATTCATGAAACAAGAGCTACATCCAACCTCACTCTTGACACTCTGATTGGTAAACTTACAACCTTTGAATTAAACAATTTTGATAATAGTGTTGTTCCTTCTATTGAATCCGCTTTCATGTCTTCTTTGAAGATTGGAAAGTCTAGCAAGAATAGTAAGAATTGTGATAGTGATGACAATATCGATGATGAACTTGATGAGCTTGAAGCACTTATGGCCAGAAGATTTCCCAAAGGAAAAGGAAGGTATAGAGGTAAGCTACCTTTAGCATGCTTCAATTGTAAAGAAGTCAGTCACATCACTACTAGATGTCCATAGAAGAAAGATGATGATAGATCCAAAGACCGATCTGAAGGAAGCTATGGAAGAAGAGTCAACAGAGGTTACTGACACAACAACAGAGACAACCAAGATGAAAAAGGCAAAAAGGTATGTTACATAGCCGAAGATATTGAAACTGAATCTAATTCTGATGATGATATAGAAGTTGTATTTGTTGCTATGAAAGATGACTCAAAAGAGGAAGAGAAACATGAAGAGACAACACTGATCTCTAAAGTAAGCAAAAATGATACATGGATCATAGACAGTGGCTGCACACATCATATGACCAGTGATGTAGAGAAGTTTGATCATCTTGTTGAATATAATGGAGGATCTGTGAGAATGGGAAATGATGCACCTTGTATGGTAAGAGGTAAAGGCTCACTGATGATCAATGACAGATTACAATGTGAAAATGCATATTGGGTAGATGGACTGAACTATAATCTAGTAAGTGTGGCTCAGCTGAACAATTCAGGCCACCGACTAGCTTTTGAGAGAAAAAAGGTGAAGATTTATGATGATGGAGGAAGACTTGTCAGAATTGGTACACAATCTAGAGGTAATCTATTCTATCTTGATATAGATCATTCTTCTTGTTTGTTAATAAAGGATGAAGATGCTTGGTTGTGGCATCGAAGGTTATGCCATGTGAAATTTGACAATATGATCAAGATTAGTAGAAAGAAAAGAATTAGAGGATTGCCTAACTTGACAAAACTTGATCATGCCATGTGCCATGAATGTCAGAAAGGTAAGATGACTAAGTCTAGTTTTAAAAGAAAGGACTATTCAACAAAGAAGATACTTGAATTGGTTCATACCGACCTATGTGGATCTATGAGAACTCAAAGTTGTTCTGGTGATAGATATTTTATTCTTTTTGTTGATGATTACACTAGACTAATGACTGTTATGTTCTTGAAAGAGAAATCTGAAGCTTTCAAAATGTTTAAGTGGTATAAAGCTAAGGTAGAGAAAGAAACCAGTAAGGAAATAAAGTGCTTAAGATCTGATAGAGGAGGTTGTAAGGTCCACCCTGTTTCCACCTTTTCCTTGACAGTTTGATGTCGGAGGATTAAGGGGTGTTGTAGTATCTGGATGAATGGTAAATCCCTAATGGAATTATACCTTCATATCAGTACCTATCAACTAAGTGTCACTATGACAGAGGTGATATCTCTAGGTTATTAATTATGTAAGTGAATCTTGGATGCAGTATGTTACCCTACAGATCATACGTTCAGCTAGACTATTAAGGTTCCATTGAGTACTTTTGTCGAAAGGATTTGATTCGAGAAGTTGAGATGTAAATGCCAAATTAGTTATGTGTTAAGTCTTAAGTTTATCTTGGATTTAATTAATAGTTGATGTGATGATTCTAGTAACTCCTACGAGGAGGATGAGTAATTTTTTGATGATGTATTATATGGTTATACCATAGTGACATTTTGGTGATATTCTTAGAACCCTGAACAAGGATTTGTTAGATCCTAGACTAATAGGATTATTCTGCATTTTGTTTTCCTAGATTAGGAAATTTAATCATACTTGTGATAAGAATTTTATAGGACCTGATTGTTATGGTTACCCCCTTACCGATGTTGAACCATCGATTTATCTTAAATATCATGCTAAGGAAAATTGAGAATCTTTGAGATTAGGAGTACTATGAAGTTATGCAATCAAATTATGTAGATTGAATTGAATTGAAATAATGAATGTATTCTATATGTTTGCAAGCTTGAATTTGGATTATGATCTATATGTGGGCATTGTACTTTATGTGACTTTGAGTACGTAGTAGAAATTATAAATTATGTGTATAAAATTATATGCAATTAAATTATGCACTATATGAAAGTGATTAGATGTATGCATTGAATCATGAATTATGAGAAAGCGATTGTAAGAATGCAATCGAATTCTATGTTGCAAATGAATATCATGTTAGACATCTTCGCTGCATTGATGTTATGAGTAATTGATGATTACCTTGTGATGATGTTAGATTATTGATGATCATGATTTCAATTGAATTACAAGATTAGTAGGCATTAGAGATGCAATTGAATTATGAAATTGAAACTAAGCAATTGAATTTTGATTAAATTGAAGATGTTATATCTTATATGTTTATTCGTATTGGTTTTTTCTTCCTTGAATTATTGATGCTGCATTGAGGAGTGTGCAGGTAAGAGAGCCATAGAATTAATTGGAGAACCAAGGTTAAACATATGTGAATTGAGTAAGCCAAAGCTTAATCCGATATGGGATTAAAAGCCTCGTTGTAATGTGAACTCCTGGTAAATGTGGATTTTTGCATGTGTGTTATTAGTTAATTTCTTGTTGTCATCCAGGACATGACCTTGGGTATGTAATGTGTAATAATTAGTGTCATTTGACACTTGTTATGTACTTGTTTTAATTCATCCTTGTTCTAGTCACTTCTAGGGCCAATAAGGGGTTCTAAGGGTCATTTTTGGCATAATTTAAGTACCTTATGGATAGGGTTATGAGTTAAGAAGGTTTTGAGCATGTCCCTAATTCCCTAGTGACCTTGGTAACCTATTTTATGACCCATTTTCCCTCAACTTCGAAATTGGATAAGTCATGATCTTTACCCAACTCCACCTTTTCTTTCAATCATGCATTTATCATGAGGGGACAAGGGAAGACAACAAGGCCATAGAGTCAAGTCTGCATTTATGGATGGTGGGTGGGTAGAGATTTGGAGGCCTTTTTAGAGGCCCTTAGGAGATTTAGTGGGTGTTCACCCACTCTCCACATTTGGAGACATTAGGGTTTGGATTGAGGAAGGATAGTGGATAAGCTCTTCTCAAATTTCCATTTCCATCACACTTATGGAGGTTGGTTACTCTTCTCATGGAAGCCTTTCTACTTGCTCTTTAGATTAACTTATATTTTGCTTTCTCATGCATATGAATCTTGGTTCTTGTTGTGACAATGTGTTGTAATGGAGGGATTTTGGGTTTTGATTTCATGGTTTGATCTTGTTCTTTTTGCTTGATTGAGGGAGTTCTTGTTTATGGGTGTGAGGCATTACTCACTCTTTGGGAAGAGAAGAAGTTTCCTATGGGTGGAGGGGTTAGTTGGGCTCTCCATGAGGTGAGAGTCTCTTCTCTTGGAGAAGAGGGATAAGTCCATGGTGTATGGGCACCATGGAAGCCATTGCATTCTTGTATTTTTAAGAGGATGTTAAGAAAAGTATGTGTATGAAGAGGCATTTGGATATGCATGGATATGTAGCCTTGAAGAGGCATTTGAATACTCATGGTGAGAAAATTTGTATGTAATGGCATTCTCCCCTTGGAAAATCCCACCTCCACCCTCTCAATGAGCTTGTAAGACTCATTTGTGTAACCTTGGAAGGGAGTAATTTGTCGTATGTGCATTTGTGTATATTGTTTGTGAGCATCTTGTTGATCTTGTTGCATACCCGTTTAGCCTTGGTTCTCCAAGCTCGGGGGTGGTCTCATAAGAGACCTAGGTTGGGTGGTGAGCACCCATGGTTCTTCATTTTTTTTATTTGCAGGTTTGGATGTCAAGACTCATGTGGATGTTGCTTGAAAAAGTCCACTCTCTTGGTGTAGAATTATCCTATGATGTGGTATTGTTGATCCTTGTTGAAGATCATCTTCTTTTTGTATTTTGTAATGTTGTTGTATGCCTTTTGGCTATTGTGAAGTTGTAAGAGATTAGTAATGAAGATGAGTTTTGTTATTCCATCTTGAACTCTCATTGAGTATCTACACTAGTTTGGATTAATTAGTTGTAAATGTGAATACTTATTTATCACAAAGAATATGTATTTTAGTTGAGGAGATGACTATATTGAAAATGATGAATCATTTCTTCCATATCCAATGTATTCTACTTCTTGAGATAATGAGGTTATTCCTTCTTGTGAAATGAAAATCAATATTGATAGAATAGATATTGTATCAATTTCAATAAGATTTCATATTTTGGTTGAAGTAGGAATATTGCAGATTCATATATGATGATTTAAATGTCATGATCATTGAAAATAATCTCCATTTGATTCATATCACCCTTTTAGACCTATCAATTGTAATGAAACATCTATGAAGGAATGAACAAATTAATTTATATGTTGATATCTCAATTGATTTGCAATCAAACTATATTTAACCCTTATTGATACTCTATCAATCTTAAGACAATATACTTCCTTATGCATTAAGGAGACTAATTAAATGATTAAGATATACTACTCATAGTTTTCAAGAAGAGGTAAAAATAGTGCAAGCAAAATAACACTCTCCAGATTTTAAGAAAGCAAAATGCTCTCTGGATTTTGTATGGGATAAAAATCCCATACAAAATCCATACCACAGTCATTTTAATATAATAAACTTGCCACCTCAATATATATTAAACAAATAAAATATTAATCTACTTTACCCCCTTACCTTATTTAATATCTTCCCCATAACATGGCGCATGTGGAGGGATGTCAAGTCTTTGTTTTAATTGAAACCTTCTTATTGGGCAGGGGAATGTACCTTAGCTGACTCCCCATCATGGGTGCACAGCATGGGGATACTCACTTTAGAATTGTTTATTATATGTCTGCATTACCTTTAATGCATTTATCTCTCCTTTGAAAACTAGCACAGGTTTTGGGAATGAGGTCCTTGTTTCTTGGTAAGAGGTTTGGAGGGTCCCAAGACTTATTAAGGCTTGTCATAACTTTATGTAGCATCCCTTTAATTTCCCTTTTTATGTGCTTCCCTATGGAGACTTTTACATCTCCCCTAAAATGGCGCATGCTTTGGATGTGTCCTTTCCCTTGGGCACGTGGATGGAGGGAGTAGGAAGGGAGATCTAGGTAGGGAGCTAGAAAGTTAGGGAGTGGCTTAGGATTAGTAGGTTGTTAAGATAGCTTAGGTTGTTAATTAATTTATGTTATTAGGTTAATTTGTATTAATGACATGTTAATAATAATAGTTAGATGTTATTTAGCAATGTTTTAAATATTTATTTGGTTATTTATATATGATATCATATTACTAAATTTATGATCGTATACAATGTTAATTAATATATTATGGTATATTAACTAATTAATAATTATATTAATTAATTAATATATTATAATTAATTTCATATATAATTTAGTTTAAATCTTTGAATATATATACATTATTAAATAATGTTTCCTTTAGATTTATTAATTAGTTAATAGGTGCATTGATCTATTGGAATAATGTAATCATTAATTGATTAATATGTACTCATTTTGAACAGAAATTAGTATAGACGATTATTGAAATTTATATTCAATATTTTTCATTAGCTTCCAATTTAATTTTCATAATCGAATTGGTCTTGAAATTTACATAATTGGAAATGGTTAACCTTTTATAGAATTAACGTTATTAAATAAACATTCATTTCCTTTTAGATAACCTATACACTTTATAGATCGATGATCTATGATATTGATCGAGAAGGTGGTCAATGATCTTCTTTGATTATATTGATATCATCTAGCATCCTATGGATATTAAAACAACTTTGTTGAGGTTTGACCTCTTGTCGCGTTTGGACCTCGTCATTAGCACTTTTGTCCCACATCATAAACTTGGATCTTTTACCCAAAAAAATAAATTTGTTGGTTGTGTTTTGACCCAAACTTTTGGGCATTACAGAGGTGAATTTATCTCTAATGAATTTACTAAATTTTGTAATGAGCATGGAATCAAGAGGCGGGTATCTGCACCAAGGACACCTCAGCAAAATGGCATTGCTGAAAGAAGGAATAGGTCTATAATTGACTGTGCTAGAACATTGATGATACAAAAGAATGTTGCTCAGACATATTGGAGGGAAGTTGTCAGCACAGCTATATATGTTCTTAACTGAGTACAACTGAAGGACTCCAACCGAACACCTTATGAACTATGGTTTGGACACAAACCTACTGTAAGTTATTTCAGAATTTTTGGAAGTAAATGCTTTATCCTGAAAGATGAGAGAAATGGAAAATTTGATTCTAAAGGAGATGAAGGAATATTTCTTGGATATTCCACTACAAGTAAAGCATACAAATGTTTGAATAAGGCTACAAATAAGATTGTTGAAAGTACTAATGTTCATGTTGATGAGTTTGATGACAAGTACACATATGAAAGTATAAAGGAACCAGAAGACTATGGTAGATTTACTTACATTGAACATCCAGAGTATCTACCGACACCACAAGCTGTAACAACCAGTCAGCAAGGAAATAATGTAGTACAACAGACACCACAAATTGATGAACATGAAGAAGCTGTCAAGCAAGGAAATGACCCTAAGCAGGATAAACAAGAAAGGAGAAATCAAGTTTTAGCTAGTTTTGTCAGGAGACATCACCCTGAAACACAAATCATTGGAGACAAACATGCTGGAATGCAAACCAGAAGCAAAACAAGACAAGGTACATGTCTAATTTGTGAGTTTGAACCTAAAACTATGAAAGTTGCATTAGAGAATGAAGAATGGGTTAATGCAATGAAAGAGGAAATAGAACAAATAGAAAATAATAAAACCTGGTCCTTAGTACCCTGACCAAAAGATAAGAATGTTATACTAAGTGGATATACATGAATAAATTGAATGAAAATGGTGAAGTCACAAGAAATAAAGCTAGATTAGTATGCAAGGGATATGCATAGGAAGAAGGCATTGACTATGGTGAGACATTTGCACCTGTTACTAGATTAGAAGGAGTTAGAATGCTACTTGCATATGCTACACATAAGAAATTCAAAGTCTATCAAATGGATGTGAAGTCAACATTTTTGAATGGTATACTTGAAGAAGAAGTCTACATTGAACAACCTAAAGAATTTGTTGATCCCGTCAATAAAGATATGGTATGTAGATTACATAAAGCTTTATATGGACTAAAGCAAGCACTGAGAGCATGGTATGAAAGACTGCATACTTACTTGTTAAGTATTGGATTTGTTAGAACAAGTAAAAAAGCAATCTGTATGTGAAAGGTGATACTGATGATACTATTATCATTGCTGAAATTTTTGTTGATGATATTATGTTTGGTGGTTTAGATATTGTCTGCAAGGCATTTGTTGATGAAATGCAAAAGGAATTTGAAATGTCTATGTTCGGAGAGATTAAGTTCTTTCTTGGGCTACAAGTGATTTAGCAGAGTGATGCCATATTCATCACACAATCTAAATACATAAAGGAAGTATTGAAGACATTTGGCATGGAAGATGCTAAACATGTAGGAACACCGATGGCTACTGGATGCAAATTGACAAAGGAGGATGAAACTACTGAGGTAAATTAGACACTTTACCGATCTATGATTGGTAAGTTAATGTACGTAGTTCACAGTAGGCCAAATATAGCACATGCTATGGGAATTGTTGCAAGATTTTTTGCTAATCCTAGAGAATCACACATGATAGCTACAAAAAGGATCTTAAGATACTTGAAGAAAATAGAAAATTTTGGATTATGGTATTCTAAGGAAGGGAAGTTTGAACTGAAAGTTTACACCGATGCTGATTGGGCTGGAATTGTGGATGATAGAAAAAGCACCACCAAAGGAGCATTTTTCTTTGGTGAAAGACTTGTAACCTGGATAAGTAAAAAGCAGGCTTGTATTTCTTAGTCTACAGCTAAAGTAGAGTATGTTGCTATTGCTACTAACTATTCAAAAATTTCATATATCAAACAAGTGTTGGAAGGAATGAATGAGGTAATCATTGACCTGATGATTATATACTGTGACAACACTAGTGCTATTAATATTTCAAAGAATCCTGTGATGCACTCTAAGACAAAGCATATATCTATTAAGTATCATTACTTAAGAGAACAAGTGCAAGAGAAGCAAGTAAAGTTAGAATTTGTTACATCTAAAGAACAATTTGTAAATATTTTTACAAAGCCCCTACCGAAGGACACATTTGAATACTTGAAGACTAGACTTGGGGTTCATCCCCTATCTATCAGTCACTAAGGTGATCTAGATGTTGCATCAGCCAACTTTTATCAGAAGATCACTCATTTTGATGCAGCATAATTCACACTTTGAATCTTGTTCAAGGTTGTGATTAAGCTTGAGAACTTGAACCAATGAGATATCAGTATACAGAGATACAGAGGAAGTACTGAACAACACAGAGAGTTACTTGGCTACTACAAAGCTGATTGTTTATTTGTTTCTTTGGCATTTCTATCAAAGGGAGAGATAAACCATATGAAATGAAAAGGGGGGAGATAAACAAAATATGAAAAGGAACAAGCATCAACAACAACTATCTAAGGGAGAGATAATCTGAATGAGATAGAGTATTGAAGATCAGTTACAAAGAACAGAAGTAGGAACAAGAGAACTAAAAAGATCACAACTACAGAAAGGTAAAGCTGTATTATTTAATGTTGGATCTGTAATGTAGTGATTAAACATATTAAGTCTATTTGACTTACAACATTTGTTCACAAAGTTGTAGAATGTATGTTTGGTATGTGTATGGTACATTTCATATTACTTGAGTTGCCATCAATGCCAAAGGGAGATATTGTTGGACTACAACTGATTCAAAATCTGATTGAAGGATCTATGATTGCAAGGTCACTGAGAAGTTGCTGATTAGATATGTAATATGATTAAATCAGTATTATGTTGTCATTGATGTCAACTAGTTTGAAAACACTTATCTTGTAAGTTACTACACTGAGACATCTGAAGAAAAATGGAAAAGAGATGAAGAACAAAGAAATCTACATGAGGAAAGATGTACATGACAGATGAGGATAAGAAACACATTGAGTAACTTGTTGATGAGTCTATGACTTGATGATATTGACTTCATTATGTTGCATTCATCTATAATGAAGTATAGAGCTAAAAGACACAAAGAAGTGTTGTCGGTAAATGAAGCATTTCTAGTATACACCGACAGAGTGTTGTGTATACCAACCACAATATTAACTGAGCAATGTTCACCGATGCATTCTTTGTTAACCAAGTGGAACAAAATGAATTAAATGATTAGTTTAGCCGATAAGATTGATGAGCTGGCAAGAGTATAACATCAAGGTAACAGATAATGTTTGTTACACAGATCAACGGCTAACAAAATTCAAAGAAGATCTAACGAAGTAGATTGAAATATGTTATTGACACAAGTACATTTTAAGCGGCAAAATCTATGAATGTGATTAAGTGACAAAATCTGATGGTGGAGAAGAAAATGATTTACACGTCTATATAAGAGATCAGAATTTCTTTATGAAAGGGCTAGAAAAGAAGAAGCTGTAGGATTATCGCGTGAGTAAGGTTTTCATGCATTCTGATCATACTAGTTAGTAAGAACTGAGCTGCAGAGCAATTATCGAGCTACAGAGAGCAGTTACCGACAGACAGTAAGTTGATATAGTATTGAATCTAAAGTGAATTATTGATCAGAGGGATTTGTATGGACTAAATATTGATCTGTAATCTGCAATTGAAGTTGTATTAAGGCAGGTCATTTTACTATTACATATTTAACCATTGTATACAGTCTAAATCTCTTAACCGAGTGGACTCTGAAAGTCTTATGATGTATCATTCATAGAATGAACATTGTTATCCTGTCAACCCCATAGTGAATGCTAGTTGGACGATAACTTCTAGTCTAAAATCCTCTAACAAGGTCACACCTAATAGTGTGTTTGTAACCTTTAATAGGGTTGGGTCTTAACTGACCTCACTTCAAAAGAGTGAACAATTTTGGGTTATCGGTCCCAGGTGGTTTTTCCCTTTACAAGGTTTCGACGTTAAATCTCTTGTGTTATGTGTTGATTGTGATATTTGTTTGCTATCATACTTTGCATGTTACGTATTTGATTTGATCGATAAATAGTTATAAGTATTAGACTGGTAATCAGTAAAAGCACAGATAGTAAGAGTTATTATTGCTTATCGATGAGTAGAAATTGAAGAAATTGTTTTGAATTATACATTTTGTTTTGGGACACTGGATAATTGATTCACCCCCCCTCTCAGTTATTCTAACATTTGTTTCTCTTAGTCCATAGAAATCATCGAGTTACTCATGGAAACATAGCGATCAAAAATTGATAATAAGAAAAGTTCATTATCCTTTAACATGTTCATTGTATTTGCACAATATAAATAGACAGTGGTGGTTATAGTGTTTAAAAACACTCTTGATTCATCTTGCAAACACACGCTTTAAGAATTATCATCAATCAAAGATTTATTTCTTCATCCATAAGTGTCTCACCTATTTTAGTGTTTAGAAACACTATTTCCATCATGAGGTTGTGTTGAGAAACACATTTTAGATCCAGCCAATTGGTGTTTAAAAACACCATTTTTTGTAGTTTATAGTCAATTGCGAACAATGGTGGTATTGAGAAATACCATTGTTCATAGTTTATTGTCAATTACGGATGCAACATCTTGTCAATGAATGTCATTTTATTAATGCCCCCTATGGAAAAATAGTTTACCTAGTACCCTAATGTGGACAGATTCCAGTCTTAGGAAGGAACAATTCTCTGATAGTTCTCTTAGGATTTGGCGTGTCATGAAAGTGACTGAAGGATATTTACAAACTGATATTTACATAGGCCTATAGTGCAAGTGTTATCTTGATAGATAGAGTCTTGATTACAAATAGTGCATGTTTACTAGGTTTTCACCACTTGGCCAAAGTTTTATTCTATTTTTTCTATCATGGCACCTATTTACCAGGTTTTCACCAAGACGCTTTTTTTTCTTTTCCAATTTTTTGTTCTTTTTTTTTTTTTTTTTTTTTTTTTTGTATTTTCCTCTTTTTTCTTTTTTTTTGTTTGACACATCAAGGCGCCTATTGTTAGGTTTTCACCAAGTTAGTCATTTTTCAAGACTTTTTCCAATGTTTTTTTATTTTTTTTAGGATCCATATTTGTTGTTTTTGAACTTTTTTTAGGACTCTTTTCACTGTACAGGAGCTTTTCCAAGAATGTCAGGCATAAAACCTTTTCAGATGTAGGGTATTGATTGGATCTAGTAAAACATCTCCTTCAGGTGTAGCCAATTGATAGGCTCCTAATCCAAAGGTTGTTGTAATGACAAAGGGACCCAGGTAGTTGGGTTCAAATTTTCCCTTTTGTTCTCAATGTTGTTGGTTTTTAGGATTTTCTCATAGAACTAGATCCCCTATCTGAAAACTTCTGGGTTTTACTTTCTTATTGTATCCTCTTGACATTATTTTCTGATAATCCTTGAGATGGTCAAACACTTGTTGTCTGTGTTCATCTAGCAATTCAAGTTCTTGCAATCTAGAGCCTTTATAATCTTCATCAGTCACTAGATGTTTCAGTGATACTCTTAGTGACAAAATCTCTACCTCAACTAGTAAGACTGCTTTTGATCCATAGAATAGTGCAAATGGAGTTGCACTAGTTGGTGTTCTTATGCTTGTTCTATAAGCCCACAATGCTAGATTGATTTTCACATGCCAATCCCTTCCTGATTTGTTTACTTCCCTATGCAAGATTTTCAGAATATTTTTGTTTGATGCCTCAACCTGTCCGTTACCTTGAGGGTAATAGATTGAGGAACAGTGCTGAGTGATTTTAAATTGAAGACACAGCTCATCTATGTCTTTGTTCTTGAATTGGCCCCCATTGTCAATCACAATCGATGAGGGTACGCCATAATGGAAAATGATGTAATTCAAGATAAACATTGAAACTTGTTTTCCTGTTGCATTAGACAGTGGGACAGCCTCCACCCATTTTGTGAAATATTCAGTTGCGGTGATGATGTATTTGTGTCTTCTTGATGAATTGGGGTAGATCTGACCAACCAAATCAAAGGCCCATTGTTGAAATGGCCAATGTGTTATAAAAGGAATCAACTCTCTAGCTGGTGCATGTATGAGGTTACCATGGATCTGGCATTTCTTACAAGTTTTTGCAAAGTGGATAGCATCTTTCTCCATAGTGGGCCAATAGTATCCAACCCTAAGGAGTTTCTTAGCTAATGAAAAACCATTTGAGTGTGATCCATTCACACCTTCATGAACTTCTTTTAATACATGATTAGACTCTTCATGTTCTAAACAACTAAGAAGTATCCCATCTAGACTACGTCTAAACAAGTCATTAGTGATGATTATGTAGCATGATGTTTCTCTTATGAGGGATCTTTTTTCATTTCTATAATAGCCTTTGGGAATGATTTGGTCTTTAAGATAGGAGTAGATAGAGGCATATCTGGACAACACTTGAGTTTCAAGGGCATAAATGATTTGGCATTTAGGAGAGTCATAAGCTAGGAAAGGGAGTTCTTCCACCAGGAAGTCATAGTGAAATTGATGTTCTTCTAATTGTAACATGGATGCTAAAGTAGCCATCACATCAACTACTCTATTTTCTGATCTTAGAATTTGTTGAAAGGTAATAAAGACAAAGTACTTTTTCAAGTCATCCACCATTGTTTTGTAGGGCATTATCTTTTCGTCCTTAGTTTGATAATCACCATTCACTTGGTTGATAATAAGTTGTGAATCTCCATAGATGTGTAGTTCAATGATTTTCCACTCAATTGCAAGCTTGAGCCCATTCAAAAGATTTTTGTATTCTATTGTATTATTGGTACATGGAAAAATCATCTTATAAGCTTTTGGGATCTTATATCCTTGCGGTGTAATGAATAAGCATCCAGCCCCTGATCCTTGTTGTGTGAAGGACCCATCAAAGTACATTTTCTAGGGATGTTCTATTAAGTGCATGATAGATGCATCTAGAAATTCTACAAGTAATGGCTTATCATTAGTTAATGGAATCTCTGCAATTTTATCAGCAATTGCCTGCCCTTTAATGGCTTTCTTGTCTACATACTCAATATGGAATTCATTGAGGATCAAGACCCACTTAGTAAGTCTTCCTATCAGCATTGCCTTGTTCAATAAGTACTTAAGTGGATCAATTTTAGCCATTAATTTCACCTTGTGTTCCAACATATAGTGTCTAAGCTTTTGGGATGTAAACACTACTACGAAGCATGTCTTCTCAATCATTGAATAGTTTAGCTCATATGTGACCAAAGTTCTATTGATATAGTATATGGCTCTTTCTTTCTTGGTCTCATCCTCTTGTGCAAGTAGTACCCCTAGTGATGTATATGTGGCTGATATGTAGAGTAACAAAGGTTTTCCATATATTGGTGCCATTAGAATTGGAGGATTCATCAGATAATTCTTGACTTGGGTAAAATTTTCTTCGCATTGCTCATCCCAATTGAATGTGGTTCTGTTCCTCATCAACTTTGTGAAGGGTTGTGCTTTATCCTCCAACTGAGATATGAACCTTCTTATGGATTGTAGCTTGCCTTTTAAGGTTCTCATTTGACTAATTTTCTTTGGTGGTTTCATTTCTAGAATAGCTTTTACTTTTGTCAGATCCACTTCAATTCCCTTAGGTGAAACTATGAATCCTAAGATTTTTATAGATGACACGCCAAATGCACACTTCTTAGGATTAAGCCTTAATTAGAATTGTTCCATTCTATCAAAGATTCTCCTCAGATCCTTTATGTGTGTAGTCCTTATTCTTGATTTCACCAAAGTGTCGTCAACATAGTCTTCCATATTCTTGTGCATCATGTCATGGAAGATTGCGGTCATTTCCCTTTGATATGTGGCACCTACATTTTTGAGACCAAATGGTATCACATTCCAACAATAGGTTCCCCATGCACAGGTGAATGTTGTTTTCTCTTGGTCTTCAGGAGAAATTTTGATCTGGTTATATCCTGAAAATCCATCCATTAGGGAATACATGTCATAACCTGTTGTTAAGTCCACAATCATGTCTATGTTGGGAAGTGGAAAATCATCTTTAGGACAAGCCTTGTTGAGATCCCTAAAATCTATGCATACTCTTATTGATTTTTATGCCTTAGAAATAGGAACTATATTGGAGATCCACTCCGCATAATCAATTGCTCTAACAAATCTTGCTTTCAATAGTTTTTCCAGCTCTGCCTTCACTAGCAATGCCACATGTGGATTCATTTTTCTAAGTTTTTGCTTGACAGGTTTTACATCTAGTGAAATAGACAAATGGTGTATAATCAAATCTGTATCCAATCCGATCATATCTGAGTAAGACCAAGTGAATTTGATCTTCTTTTCTTTAAAGAAATTAGTGAATTGGGTTTTCTCATCTTTTGTCAATGATTGAGCTATGTGGACTAACTGAGGAGCTTTGGCCATTCCTAAATTAATGGGTTGTGTAGGTTCAATCAGAACTAAGGACCTTTCTTGGAAATGATCTGGGAGGATATCAAGCATCCCATCCTTTGGTTCCTCAAGGAGGTTTTCACCATTGGATACATCCTTTTCTTTTTCTCTTTTAGGGTCTTATACTACCACTAAGTGGTTTTCACCATCAAACCTCTCGTTCTTTTTGTTTTTCTTTCTAAGACTGAGAAACTTGATATCCTCCTCAATCATGATTTTACTCATTATGCTAGTGGAAGAATGGAATGGTTCACAAGCATTAAGATAACAGGCTATGGAATAGTCATTATCAAAGGATAGCAACATTGTGTTTGTAGGTTCATCCCAATCTATCAAGTTAGGGTATTTCAAGGACAAAGATTCAATATGTTCAAGAGACAACACCGCATTGTTATCATCATTCGTAACTTGCAAGATATCATCTATTAAGTTTGCTTCTAGATAAATGTTAGGATTATTAGAGTCAGATTTGTTATTATTAGAGTTCATATTGATGTTATGCAGATCTAACTCTAGTGATCTAACATTAGAACTTTCTCCTTCTTCAAGAAAGGTTCTAGGAGAAAACTTGTGTATCACATCTATTTCTATGTCCATGGTGGCATCAGAAAGGACATCCCATTCATACTCATGTGAGTCTACCTGACTATAATCTGACACCCCCAAAAAGTGGGCAATGGTCATGGGTATCTCATTTTCTTCATTAGCATGGTTCTCCTCTTCTTGCAATGGTTCTTGTGGATTCATTTCTTCTAGTTCTTCATCAAAGTGTGGTGCATCAAAGATAAGAGGTTCTTGTTCTTGTTCTTCATCAGGCTCCTTTGTTTTTTCTCTTTCTAGTTCTTGTTCAAGACTTGTACCAAGGAATGTAACATCTAGGTCCCCTTGTAAGAGTAACAATCTTTCATAAGCAATGGGTTGTCCTTCTACTTCTTCTTCATCATCAGAATCTCTTGATCTATCAAATACAAGACCTTTTTCTACTGTGGGATGAAATCTAGCCTCTTTGAAGCCTAGTCTAGTCTTATCCTTAGGATTTCTGAAATCCATATGTAATGGTTCCACTAGTCCTTTGTTGTTGTGTCCCAATGGTCCTTTTCCTTTGTACCCCATTTGTTTCATAAGCTCATATCCTTTCCCATATTTTGTTGAGTAGATTTCAACATGTTTAACATTCCCATCTTCTTTGGGTTCTTTATAAAGCCATTGCAAAACAACTTTTTCCTCATTCTCTTCTTCTAGGGATACCTTTTCTTTCACCATTCCAGTTCCTTCATGTATAGTCAAAGCACTACCATTATAAGGTGTAAATGTAGATGAGGGCATTCCTTGTGTCCTAGAAGATATAGGAAGATCTATCAAAGATGCTATAGGATCTATTTTGTACTCTCCCATGTTTGTTTCTTGGATATTGATCTTCTTAGCAAAGCTCCTCAAGACCATTTCTTTAGATTTCTCTACCTTGGTGGACCCTTCTTTGTTATGAGGAACCATGCTTTCAGTTTGTTTGAGGTTATTACAATTATATGTGGTATCCACTGGAATAGTCACCTCCACTCCATTATGAGGAAACTTTAGGCATTGATAATATGTGGAAGGCACTGCTTGCATTGAATGTATCCATGGTCTCCCAAGAAGAATGTTGTAAGAAAGGGGTAAATCAAGAACTTGACAAAGGACATCTTTCTCTACAAGCCCTACTCTGATGGGTAAGACAACCAATCCTTTAGAGGATCTCTCTTCCTCATCATATGCCTTGATTGTTATCTTTCTCCTAGGATCAATTGTGTGCTCTGAGAAACCCAATTTTTTTACCAAATTATAAGTACAAATGTTCAAACCAGCACCTCCATCTATCAAGACATGCTTGACTCAGTGTTTATGGATAAGAACTTCTAAATGAAGGGGCTGATTATGTGGTTGGTTTGATGATTTATCATCCTCTTCTAAAAAATATAGGTAATGTGGTGAACTCATGTGACCAACCATGGCCTGGAATCTATCCACATCTAAGTCTTTTGGTACATTGGTGCTCAATAGAGTGTGATCAAGAACCTCTCTATGACTAGGGGAGATTTTCAAAAAATCTAGAATAGATATCTATGCGGGTGTCTTTTGCAATTGTTCCACAAGGTTGAATTTTGGAGATGGAATCACTTGTTTTGATGTTGTTGCTATAGTAGGTGGTGTGTTAGATGCTGAAATTCCTTTAAGAGTAAGTTTTTCTTGGCTCCATGTTACAGCATTTGTAGATTCATCTTTGTTCTTCACTCCTTTGAGAGTGATCATGTTGATGGAATATTCACATGGTTCCATCATGTTGATTACATTGTCACCATCAGTGTATGTGTAATTCATCTTATTGATTTTAGAAGTTTCTTCTTTTTCATAGTTAGGTAGTGGAGTTTGAAATGCTTTGTGATCATTGTCTATGTGGTGTCCATCTACCTTGACTTTACCTTGTTCAATAAGATCCTGAATAACATGTCTTAGTTACAAGAAATTATTAGTGGTGTGTCCTTTATTATGATGGTAAACACAATATTCATTATCATTCCACCACTTGGGTCTGTCTTTTGGATCTCAAGGCTTGCCGGGATCAGAAATTGTAATGATTTTTTTCTCCACAAGTGATTTTAAAACCACTTCCAAGGTGTCTCCCAATGGTGTAAATATTCTCTTAGGTCTTGGTGCCCAAGGTTCTCTTCAAGGTTTGTTGAAAGTATTGTTTGTTGCTAGAGTCACAGTAGGATTCAGACTCTTGTTCATTTGTAGACTTGTTGTTAGATTAAAAACATCTGGTTTGGGTTTTGGATTGGTAGTGTCAACCACTCCATCATTAACCACATGTTTTTTCTTGTTCACATAATTGTACTTTTCCTTAGTGGGATAGGACTTGTCTTTATGTTCCTTGCTAATGGTAATGTCACCTTTCTTGATTAGAACTTCCTCTATCTTGAGAGCATTATTGATCATTTTTTCAAAGCTTGGTGGTCCTTGTAATTGAATTAGGAAATTCTTTTCTATAACCAAGTTGTTAATGAAGATATCCATATTTTCATTTTTAGGTATTTCTCTAGCATATCATGCAAATATTTTTCTCCATCTTTGTAGGAAACTCAAGAATGATTCTCTCGTCTTCTATTTGGTATTGCATAAATCCAACATTGTGACTAATTCATCAAATGTTTTGATTCCAATAGGTAATCTGGAAAACTACTCTATAGATTTTCCACCTAGGCTTCACGGAAATAGCCTCATGAGGTATGTTTGTTCATGCATGAACTCCATATTAGTTGTACAAAACTCCCTTACATGATCTTGAGGGTCAAAATCTCCCATGTATTTGTCATACTTTGGTATTGTCACATTTTTAGGAAATGGAATCATTGTGAGTGCCTTGTCAAAAGGGAAAGGACATATGTGCTCCAAAGAATATTGTTGTTTTGGTTTGTCCTTTGATTCGTTGAGTTCTTGAATTTCTGCTTTCATGGCAAGGAATTGTCTATTTAGAATTGACATTAGACTAAGATCTACTTTTTGTTTGAGTTGATCCACATCATAGTCCTTGGGTAATTTCACACCTCGGGAAGCAAGTTCTAAGAAGCATTTTTCTTTGTTTTCTTCCATGGCTCTTTCAAGAATTTTGTGAAATAATTTGTTGCTTAAAGCTCTATTGTATTCTTGTTCAGTAGTATCTATGACATCATCAATATCATCCTCATCATCATCATATTGGGCCTTTTGTTTTTGTCTCTCACATTCTGCTTGTTTATTTTGTCCATGGAATCTTTCATCCTATCGGTATTCACCTTGATCATTCATGTTTATTGGTTTGGGTGTTGTTGTATAAGTAGTACTAGGTGTAGCACCATACAAGGGATTGAGTCTTGAATTTTCTCATGTTTCCAATGTGAATATGGGTTCTCCTTCTGAGAATGGGTTTGTTTCGAAATTGTAAGTTTTGTGCCTGGTAACAACCATGAAATCTGGATTGAGGAAACAATGGATGTCTTGTGTTTAAGAGTGGGTCTAATAGTTCACAATGTCTGATTGTGAATCCAAGGATGTAAGAGTGGGTTTGAAATGTCTTTATGGATCCAACATCAAATGGGGTTAGAATGCCCTACTTATGAGTTGGGAACCAAAGTGCAAGTGGGTTTGAAAGTGAAAGTTTTAGCATCAAAGGGTGTCAAAGGTGCCCTGTTTATGAGCTAAGAACTTGTTTGTAATTGATTTGGTAAAATAACTTGACAATGGGACAATGCAAATTTAGACTATGCAAGGTGACAAGACATTCTCAAAGATTACTCTTTCTGGTTATCAGATGACTATGTTTTGGCAATATGAACCTACTAATTGGCCAAATGGGTATCTGGAAATGTGAAAATTTTGTTTTTGGGATGTACAGAAATGCTCTCTGTCCCAGATGTGATCCTAAATAGTGACTAGTGAACAAATTGAAATCTTGGATGTGACTCAAGAAATATCAGATGCGACGTGGGAAATGGTGTGTTTACCAGATGCAATCCAAGAAATGGTGTGGATACCAAATGTGACTCAAATTTGAATAGATGTGATCTGGGATACAGGGTGCGACTTTGGAATATCGGATGCAATCTTATGATGACCAAGAATTTGCAATTTCAATTTTTCTCAAAAAATGTGTCATGTCTGTCAAATTCTAGTGACTGTCAGGTGTTTGTAAATGCTTGTAAATGTTGTGTGCTTGTTCATTTGGGGGAAATTAACTGAGTTTGTATTTAGAACACATCAAGAAAACATTTTTAGATTAAACACACCTAACCTTCCTTATACTAGGTAGAGATTGAAACCACTTGTTCACTGACTTAGGAACACACCCAAAGACTCCTCAGAATATGGCAGTCCAATAACATGAAATGGATATTGGAGCCCATATTATCCGAGTAGTAACATCAATGGGGGCTCGATATGGTGAATGTCTTGGGGAAATTACTATTTGCATCACACAAGTGATAACAACCTTTTGAGGGTGATCCAGGTGGCATCTAACATAGAGCTTTTAATGAAGGCATCAGTTCACAATTATCTCCCATAGTCCCACAAGCAAGATTGAGGTTGTTAACCCTATAGGAACCTGAAAGTGTGTAGTCTCAAGAAGCGAGATTAAAGAAGCTTTGCTCTACACAAAATCCAAGTTAGTCATTGGGATTGATCATCAATCTCCCAAGACAAGATACATCATGTCTTCCAAGGCTTTAGCCTCAAGGAAGCATCAAATTCTATAGCGGGGTGGAAGAGTCAGCAAAAGACTTGTCCCCACTTGGGTCGTTCCTGGGAGTTTTTTTCCTCAACCGGCAGGCCCTCTAAAGGTTTGCAATAAAGTAAATAGATAAGTGATGGTAAGCTCTGGATTTCTAGTTGTCCATGAAGGAGAAGAGCATAATATCCTAACTTATACCACAAATCACAAACACATCAAGCATGTTTAAAGTTCAATTACCCCAATTTGATGCCAAATAGAAAACCAACCTTTGAGTTTCTAGTTTTCCCTCAAGGGGAAAAGAGCATAATCCTCTAGTTGATTTTCAACTTGATCTCAAATTGTTTAAGATTCCTAAAAAAAACAAGCATGAAGTTCTTTTGTTGATTTTTCTTTAGAGGCAACCTACATGACAAGCATTAGTAATCTTTTGTTTTTGGTCTTGGGAAAACATCCTACAAACAACCATTAGGCTTTCAAAATCAATCAAAAATGCCAAGTTCACCCATTAGCTTGTTAGTTGGTTAGAAAATCCAAAATCCAAAACTAATGTTTCAAGGAAAATTAATTATGCAAATCGTAAGCATTCATTTCTCAATTTAACCCCAAAATATAGGCCAATTTTTGAGTTTCTGATTTTCTCTCAAGGAGAAAAGAGCATAATCCTCTAACTGGTTTACAAAGTGAAATCAAATTGTCATTAAGTGCTCAAAAACAAAAGCATAATGTTCATTTTATCCTTCAAGAAAATAAAAAACACAAGTTAGTATTTGAATTTTCTATCTTTTCAACCTGCAAACCATAGTTAGGCTACCAAAAACCAGATCTATTAACAATGAAATTGTTTAGGAATCAAAAAACCCAAGAATGCAATAAAAATCCCCAAATGTGATCCTAGAATTTTCCCTCCTAATTCCTCGAAATGACCCTATTTCCCGAATGCGACCCCATTTCCCGAATGTAATCTAGATCTACAAGATGTGATCTTGTATTTCAAATAGGTGTGACCTCGTTTCTAGACACAATCCATGAATCTGGGATGCGATCCTATATTTACCAAATGTGAATGTTCTTCCCAAAAATGATCTTCTAGCAAAATTTTGTACGGCAATATTTAGTCTAAAATGCTAGAAAATTGAAAAATGAAGGGCTCAGCACCACGGTGGGTGCTAGAAATGTGTGTGAATTTGTGACCTACAACACAACACTTTAATAGGATAATAATATCACTTGTTAGAGAAAAATAAGGATTTAATTGAAGAATCTAACAAGAAAAAGAATCATATTGCTCTCTAATTAATGTGAGTATGAAATAAGGGTTAGTTTGATCTCAGATTTGACCCTTAAAAAAGTGATAATCTACACTAAAATGAGAGATTCAAGAGTAAATGCATGAAACCAAAATGAAGCATGAAATCCTAGTTCTTTCCATTTTAACCCAATTTGAAGTGTTTGGTAATTAATCAAAGCTTGAAAACATGGAAACAACTATCAAATTAAGCATTAGTGGGTAAATCCTCCAAGCATGAGAGTTCAATAATCATGGATTATGAAGCCTCAAATTCACAAGCAAGTATGTAAAAATTCTAAGCATTAGGAAGAAGAAAGAAGTCTTTGAAAATTCTATTTTATAGAAGATTGAAGGGATTCAATGGTTGAGATGCATCTATGAGGAGTGGTTGAGATGCATCTTGGCTTGATCCTTGATCCATGTGCAAGCCTCCTAATCATGAAAGTGTGTTTGTTGTGTTTGTTTGATTTAAGAGGTATTTATGCATTTCTTTTAATTAATAACTCTAACCTTTTCATTTGATGGGATTGAATTAATTAAATAGGCCCAGAGTTAATAGCCTTGATTTTTGCTTGAACCTTAGTAATAAGTGCTTGATTTAGGATTTAATGGGGTTTATTGAATTTTTGGGAGTTTATGCTAATGATCAGGAATTAAATTAACATAATTAAAGTTACATACCAAATTAAGGGCAAATAGGGCCTTAGGTTCTATCAGCCCAATTTTAGGTGATTACAGGTAAAACATTTTATGATTATGTTGTAACCATCTGCATAGATAGATGTGCCAAAATTGATTACTATGCCATTTTTTTTATTTCTTGGTAAACACTATCAATATTGCTCAATGTCTAGTCTAATCGGTGTTTATTGATGCTTGGTAAAACTAATTTGGTGCTTGGTTAGAACTATTATCTTTTGTTCCCAGTACTTCCTTGAGATAAATCAGTGTGAAGGTTTATGTAGTTAACCGACTAGCATGTATAGCTTGTAGTACTTCCTTTTACCGAGTAGATAGCATAGGTAACTGATTGATTATCTTTGAGACTAATGACAATATTTAATGTTGAAATAGAGATAACACAATTCAAGCTCCACAAAGTTTTTGGTTAAGTAAAATAGGTTTTACAGGGTGCCTGAAACCCATAGTTGAAAAAAGAGAGACGATCAATAGGAAGAAAATAGAGCTAAGAAAAACAACCAAGAAGCAAGCCACAAGTTGGCCAAGGGTACAGAAGCCACATCAAAATAGATCCGGTCAAATTTTTATGATTCCCTCGATACTTTGGAGTCTTTGCTTATCAAGGAGATTCTTCGCTTCACTTGGGATATCTTCACCTTGTCACCATGTCATCTTAACATCCTTTGTGATAGCTAGATTGGTGAACCAATCAGTAGCATTGGTGCCTTCTCTATACACATGAGAGATAAACACCTTATGAAATGAATTGGGGATAGCACGGGTTTTTGTGATGATGTTGGAAATTGTCTAGGAGGGGAATTGAATGAGGTTTAAGTAGTTGATAATGTTCATCGAGTCACCTTCAATCTAGAGCTTCTTGACCCCTATTTCCTTGGCAAGTTTGGTGACTTGGAGAGCTGCATAGGCTTCAACATAGTGGTTGGATTGAGAGCCCAGAGGTAAGATGAAAGCCACTAGGCTAGAACCAAAGGAGTTTTTGATAATACCTCCACTACCTACAAGGCCAAGGTTCTCTTTGGTAGCTCTGTCAAAATTGGCTTTCTCCTAGCCAGTCGGAGGCATCTCCAGATACAATTCAATATTTTCTCCTAGGTCGTGATCTAAGTTCTTCTTGCAAGATGGTTAGTTATCCTACAAAAGAATTTTTTTTCCTTAACAGCATGTTGAATTTTATTGAAGATGATTTTGGGGGGAGAGGAATAGTCACGGAAGATGTCATTGTTGTGCTCTTTCCAAACTCCCCAACAGAGGTGAGGAAATATCCATGTGTAGTAGGTCCAGAAGTCTAGATTAAACATTTTGAAAGTCCATTGAGATAAAAGATCTTTAAAAGATAGGGGGAAGCACCAAGTTAAGTTCAGAGTCGAGAAAAGGTGTTTCCAAATGTTACTTACAAAAGAGTAATGAATAAATAAGTGATCCACTAATTCTTCCTAGCATTTATAGAGAATGCACCTATTGGGAATCTAGAATCTATGCTTGATGAGATTGTCAATAGTGAGGATATGGTTCTGGAGTAGGATCCAAAAAAAACATTGATTTTGGGCATGAGACCTGGAATCCAAGCTTTAGCCCATAGTGGGTTGACATCCTAGATTTGAGGTATCTGCAAGGAATAAGAAGAGGTAACAGTGAAGATACCATTAGAAGAGTCTTCACAAATGATCTCATCCTGAGCAGGGAAGAGAGAGACCACATTGAGGGCTTTCATCAGAGGTTTCAGATCCTGAGAGATCTGGGAGAGATCCATCCAATTACAATCCCTTCTATAGTTGCTAACTTGGGTCCCATAGAGGTGGATGGAGACATGTCTCCAGGCATAGAAGGTTTCAAAATCTCTCAAACAAACCATCTAGAGCCAATTGTTGTTCTAGAAGTTGATAAGTTGTCCATTCCCTATCTTCCATTTAGCTTTGGACGTAGCCAAATCCTTAGCATTGAGGAGACCATTCCAAATTATAGATCCTTTTAGGGAATCTGTCTCTTCAAAGAAGCAATTGATAGAGTTGTGTGTGAGATATTTATCTTCAATGGTTTCCCACCACTGACCTTTACTGTTGAAGATTCTCCAAATTTGTTTGGCTTGAAGAGATTTGTTAAATAGTCTTAAATTCCTTACTCCAAGACCACCAGCTTTTTTAGGGTGACAAACTTTCTCCCAAGCTATGAGAGGGATGTGCTTTTGTTCCTCTGTACTAGACCAAAGGAATCTTGTTTGTATTCTTTCCATAATCTTCGCAACTTTACCAGGAGTGGAGAAGAGGCTAAGAGCGTAGGTTGGGAGATTTTGTAAAGTAGATTTGACCAGCTGAATCTTTCCAACCTAGTTGAGGGAGACCCCTTTCCAACCAACAAGCTTCCTATTGAACCTATCAATTAGTTTATTCCAGAAGGTTTCTGGAGGTTTGACTCCTAAGGGCAGGCCCAGGTAAGAGGATTGAAAGGCATTGATACTACAACCCAGAATATTAGCAATTTTTCTCTATCTTCCCTTTGGGGTATTGACAAAAAAGATGGAGCTTTTATTCCAATTAATGAATTGACCAGTGGCTTTGATGTAATCATTTAGGAGATCCTTCACCACTTTAGCTTCTCCAATCGAAGCTTCTCTGCCAAGGATGGTGGCATCCACAAATTGTTGGTGCGTGAAAACATTGGTACCTAAAGAGGGGTTGATGCCTTTCAGGTTCCCCTCCCTATTAGAAGCAAAAATGAGTCTACCCAGGCACTCAGTGAGGATTATGAAGAGAATTGGGGAAAGGGGGTCCCCTTTCCTTAGGCCCCTGGTAGGCTTGAAAAAGGAAGATGGGGAGTCGTTAATCATTATCACCAAAGAAGGGGTAGAGATTATTTGCTAAAGAATCCTGCAAGTTTGTGTATTGAATCCAAGGGCTTCAAGAACTCTGAGGAGAAACTGCCAGTCTACCCAGTCATAAGCCTTAGAGAGGTTAAGCTTGAGAAGAAAACCTTCCCTTTTCCCAGCTTCTAAGGAGTGAATAACTTCATGCACCATCATTATGGAGTCCATAATCTATCTACCTGGCACGAAGTCTGATTGTTGCTACAAGATCAAATAGGGAAGGACATTGAGAATCCTAGAAGTAATGACCTTTGAAATGATCTTTAAAAGAGAGTTGCAGAGACTGATGGGTTTGAATTTCTTGAAAGAATCTTCTCTAGTAGACTTAGCAATCAACACTAGGAAAGTAGCATTGAGCTCTTTAAGGAGGTTTTTAGAACCAAAAAATTCTTGCACTACCTTGACCACATCTTCTTTCTCCACTTCCCAGAATTGATGAAAGAAGAACATAGGGAAGCCATCGGGGCTAGGGGCTTTGTCTCTAAGAAGAGAGTCCAAGGCTCTCTTGACTTCTCTCATGTCCGGAATAGAACATAAGGATTTATTTTGGCTATCTATAATAAGTTTTGATATGTTATTGAGGATTTTTACTTGGTCTTCCTTAGCTCCTAGTCTTTGGTAAGGAGAGAAGAAAAGTAGGCAATATCTTCTTCCGCAATATCCTTGTCCTCCTTCAGGGCTTGATCTCCCTTCTTTATGTTTCTTATCATGTTAGTGGCTCTGTGTCTCATAGTGGAAAGGTGAAAGAATTGAGTGTTTTGGTCTCCTTCCCTAAGCCATATGGACCTTGATCTCTACTTCCAAAAAATTTCCTCCTACCCGATGATGTTATTGTTGCCCAAAATTTTCTATTCTGCAAATTTGGCTAGTTTCTAGGTCTCTGTTTTTATCCTGCCCTGCTGCAACTTGTTTTAATATGTGAAGTAAATCCATAAGGTTTCATGATTTGTGCTCTGAACCCTGTGTTCTTCATATTGTCATCATACTCTAGTTCAGATTGCATCTCTTAGTTCACAAAACCCAAGGAGTTATTCAAATTTTAAGGTCTGTAGGAAGTGTTTTCAGAATATGTCAGTGTCAAAAACCCATGTGTTTTTAGTTTCCCCTGCTACCTTTATGTCTGCATGAAAATCCCTAATGTTTTTTCATTCCTTAGTTACCTTTGTGTTAATGTGAAAACTTTGTGTGTTTTCGGCACCCCTTGTTCACCGGTCTTAAGTGCGCAACTCCGACCTGGTGGGGCTCGGTGGCTTGCTTTCCTTTGAAACTTGTGGTTGTTGCATGTTCACAAGGAATATTCTTTGCCCTTGTGATCATGCAATAGGATGACACCTATCAACAGGCCCATTCTCCATCTATAAAGGTTAATGCTCGGCAAGATCTTGTGGTTGTCGCTACACCGCTAAAGAAAGTCGATGCCTTTTTAAGCTAGTGGTATAACGACAACCATCTAATGTGATCTTAGTCTACCGTGGGTCCTATTGTCAGAAGGGTCTGCAACATATCCCTTTGGCAGCATTTGGTTGGCTGGTTGGTATACTATGTGGCAGTTGTCAATGGGTCCATGGGGTCAGGGATTCCTAAGGAGCTTAACATCTAGTTTGATCTAGTGGTTGTCGTTATACCAGGGATCCAAGATGCTCAACTTTTAGCATCACGGTATAGTGATAACCGTCTAATGCTCTTTTTCAGGTGGGTCGATGTGTCAGTGCGGTCCTAGTTGAAAGGAGATCTGTGGTTGGCATAAAAGCATAAGGTATATTCTTTAGCCATGCGATCTTACACCCATCATTAGATGGGAATCTGGAGGTTGTAGTGGGTCCATTGTCAGAGGGTTGTCGAGGTGTTGATAACCGAGTGACTAGGATGAATAATAGAATGCCAAGTGGCGTAAGTGGGCCCGAGGATGGAAAAGCTTTGTGTGGTTGCATGGTTAAGAGTTTTTGCATGGTTGCTAGATGTGGCCAGGGTTAAGGAAAAGGTTAAGCGACTTGGTGACTAAGAGGGAAAATGAACCCAGGGTTAACTTAATGTTAAGTTTGCAGTAAGGCTCGCGGTGGGTCTGAATGTGCTGACATGTTGGTATGCTCACTTCCGATTGGCTCTTGACTGGCGATGTGGACTTTGACCTTTCATGGGGGCTTGCGACTATTTTGGGGATGATCCAGATCATCTGATTTTCTCAGAAAAATGTGATCAACAGATGAGTTTTAAATGAAGAACTGGTAACCGTTGGGGCCTAAATTTGAAGTCTTTTGTAGGGGTTTTCACTAGTGTTGGATCTGGTTTACGTGTGCGAGGCAGGGGAGGGTTCTAAGGGGCTTTTCACATGATCACATGTGGCTTTTTGAGCTCATTCAATCATGCGACTAATGACATTTTCAAGGTGGTGCAACATTTTTGCGGGCTTTTCTTCTGAGAATGTTTGCAAGTGCGGCGGGGTAGCTCAAAATTGATTTCTGAGGACATTTTTTGGTTGCACACATGATGATGGATGATCTGGTCAATGGTGCCATGGATTTTGTAGGGTACAGTGCAGTGTTCTTATGCTAATGAAACATTAAAGAGCTAGCGCCATCTGTATTTTTAAATTCAAATTTCTGTGAAGATCAAACCTAGAGCCTTAATGGCTTAGTGGAGTTGCAGGTGAGTTGGTTGATCAGGGATGGTGTGTCTGCAGGTGGTCCTGGTATAGAAAGATATGCAATCATGAGATTTTGGACTTGTTTGTCAACTTTTCTCAGAGTTTTTGAGGGTTTGTACCTCTAGGGTCTGGTAGAAAATTGAATAACTATGTAACCCTAGTTAGGTTAGATTTTGACTCCTACCTGCGTGTAGGGAGTGTTGTATATATTGTTTTTTTGGAGCTTTTGATGTGGAGAATCTAGCAATTATAAAAGGAAAGTCCTCTTTCTTAGAGAGAAATTTGTGGTATTTTTTCCCCTTTGGCTTTCTACAGTTGTAATTCCCATTGATTATTCAGATATTGCAAAGAACTCTATGACTTTCTCCTATCCTTATGCTTTCTTATGTGAATTAGCTCTTATTGGTTTTCAGTATTTTTACATGTTTCTTAGTGATAGCTTAGGGTTCTTGGTCCTCTTTTTCTACAAATTTTGTGCATTGTTGTGGGTGATTGGATGTGAATGTCTTTGTGGGTATACTTTAACCTCTTAACAATCATGTCTCATTCCTATGCCCAGTTGTAGAAGTGGATGTTGTTTGCAGGTCATAAATTGTGCCTGAATCTTCAGTAATGCTATTGTGTGTGAAAATCCTCTTTCCCCTGAATAGCCTCTTTCTATTATAGACTCCTTTTAAGAAATACTTATGCAAGCCTATTCAGTAAGTTGTGACCTACTAGACTTGGGCTTTTCATTGATTTCATTCCTACATACTGAGATCCAAACCCTAATTTTGGTGCATCACCTAGTACGTAGATTTTCTTTCAGTCATTTCCCTTTCATGCACTCCTTCTAACCCTTTCCCTTCAAATATTTACTTTCATGTCTAGAACTAATACATTTGGGGTGAAATTGCGATGAAAATTTGAAATGGCGGGCAAATGTTATGTCTTTTTGGCTTTTTTTTTTCAATTATACCCCGATAGCATCGCTATTGCAACGTTAACGGGATATAAGAAAAAAAAAGAAAAGAAAATGTTGGTTATTTCTATAATAGCGCTGAGAGGATTTTTTGCAGCCATTGGATGAGGAGATCTCTGTGGCTAGGCATCTCTGCGGTGAGAGGGTTTTTTTCAGCCATTGGACAAGGAGATCTCTGCAGCTAGGCATCTCTATGGCGAGAGGGTTTTTTGCAGCCATTAGACGAGGAGATCTCTATGGCTAGGCATCTTTGCGGTGAGAGGGTTTTTTGCAACCATTAGATGAGATCTCTATGGCTAGGCATCTCTGTGGTGAAAGGGATCTACTGGATTGTACATTTAGAATCCAAAAGGTCAAGAAAGGTATGATTTTAAACTTCACTTCCTCCTCATTTTATGTCACCCTCTCTTCCCTTTATCATGCACTCAGGTACTTCGAGTGTTGCTTTTGTATTGTGCAACCTGAGAATGACATCTTTATCTTTATTTACTTATGATTCATTCTCTACTTTGATTACCTCTGTAATGCATGTGGTCTGTGCTTAGTTGGGAGCTGGTTTGAATCTACTGATATAGATTGTGGCTCACGACATTCATGCTACTATTGAAACTATTCCATATGTGCAGAGGTGCTATTGAGTCCATTTATTATGTCATTCCCTAGCTCATGGTTGCATGAAGTGATGAACTAAGCCAACTCATGGCCAAGCACCCAGGTCAGTGAGCTATGTGTTTTGACTGCATAGCTCACAAGCTAGGGATACATCATTGCCATGTTAAAACTCAGCATTCAAATTTGCATCCTTGTTGATTTCTTGAAATTGAACTTTCAAAACCAAAATGGTTAAGTGGATGCGAAAAGTTCAGGGTTAAGAAATGGGAAAATTTAAGATTTTGGAAAGATTCTCACAAAAAATTGGGATTTGGGAATTATTCTCGCCAAAAGTTCATGATTGGGAGTTGAGACTCACAAAAAGTTAAGGTTTGAGAATTTTTTTTGCAAAAAGTTAATGTTTCCAATATATTTTTGTGAATAAAATGGAAATGCCTTAGAATTTTTAAATTTTGACATTTCAAAAATCTAGGCAACAAGAATGCATAGGTGGCTCACTATTGGGATGACTCATTGTTATGTGGCTCATTATCGAAGGGGCTCACTACCCAAAATGCAAAAGCCAGCTATTATATCTAAGAGGCAGCTTACTATTGGAGTGTAAAATACAAATTTGAACGAGTTACAATTGCATCTGCATATGCATGAAATATAATTCATGCTAAAGTAAAAATTTATTCTATACAATTACTAAATTGTAGATATATCAGCTCACTATACATGTCAATATATCACTATCATATATCATATATCATAAATCACATCAATATCATTGTCGTCTATTATGTGTTGATGCCACTTTCTATATATACACTAGACCTACATTCCACAAGTCAACTTGAAACAGAGATGGAATCATGTGAGCACATTACCCCAAAAGTTAGAGATGTCAACAATCTTAAAAAGGATATCTCACGCTATACCAAATAGGACTAGACCAAAAACTTTATTACACCATTATATAGACCAAAACTTGTACCTGTAACAACACTGTCAAACTAGAGGATAGGTTGGAGATAAGAGTGTCAGACCAAAAAATGACATCAATGACAAATATCAATAGCATAGGCATCATCTTGGCTTCTATTGAAATTAAGGGCCCAAGCACTAGAAACTTGGTATACTGTGGTAACTTTTACATTCATGTCTTGGAGCTTGCGATCCTTTCGTTGTTTCATATTTTATGAGGGGTCCACTATGTTTGATGGTTTAAACTTGATATTATTTCACTATTATATATTCCTCTATCTACACTTCATTCATTCATTTCTCCACTATTGAATTTATGAGAGCCCGAGAGCATCCTGGTTGAATAGATGTTTTGATGAATATGTGTTGATATTTTGAGCTAGGGCATCATCTCTGATTTCACTGCTTAATGGATTTCTTCCCATTTTCTCTGTATTCAGGCATACTGAGATAGCATCTATCCTATAACACTTTCATGTGGCCTTATGCTTTTTGATTATGTATCTCTGCCTTCAAGGCCCGCGAGCTAGGGATATCAACCTAGAATTCTGGTAGCCTGTGATCATTGGTCTCGTGGATGATACCTAAAGAAGTAGATGATATCATATTTCTACAACTCATAGTTAATATATTTCTAGATTTTTTATTAGATTGTGTATTAAGTTAATCTATTTATGGCAATCTTTAAAAAAGCCACTGTGACTTTTCATAGACGGTGACTGACAATGCTAACATGATTTAGACTATAAGTATACTAACTTCTCATGTATTATGAATATATATGAAATTAAGTGTGACTTTCATACATATTGTAGTCTATATTAATATTAGTATTAAATTCTGCTTAAGAATATTATCAGACTTCATAAATAACAATTCTCATGTGATCTCACTCATGGTGATGTTACTAGATGCTTTTGATTCCTTCCCTTTATATCTCTCAATGTGAGAAAGAGGTCACACCTCTTCATCATGTATGCCCTTTGGCAAGAGACACACCATTTCACTATTAACACCCTTGAAAGAATGCAACTCTTCATTATTTATGCCCTTTGAAAGGGACACAACCTTTCACAATCAGATCTGCACTTCTTATTTATCTCAGAAATGCACTTTTTATTTCCAAATTATTCCCCATTCAAATTAGTAAAAATATAAAATTAGTAAAAATATGTACATGTGTCATTGGATGGTCTATAAACATGTATAAATAGTCATGTTTGTCAATAGTTTTATTCATCAAAGATATATTCTATAGTGCTTATTTAATAAGACTATTTATATCTGTGTCTATTGGCTATCCAATAGAACCTCTAGGTGTTTTTAGTACATTATAACAATGTCATAGAAACAGTAATTCAAGAGATTTTGATGGATATATTAAAAAAAATGTATCATAATTTATCACTATGGTTAATTACTTGCAAATATGAGAAAATGGTTACAATAAGTCTTGACAATTAAAATTTTAATATTAAACAATATTTTTCATAGTAACATTATAGTTTTTTATTAAAGTAGTAAATAACATATTTTGATAATACTTTAAAAACTCTTTTCGGTAGATAAAACATCAGCAAGGACACACAAAAAAGACAAAAAACATAGAGCATAGATAGAAATAAAAGCTTTAAACTAAGCACATATTAACTCTATTGAGGGTACTACTAGCTTCCAATTCAACTTGGAAGAAGTTTTGTTAAAGTTCCTAATGGTCTTGATATTGTTTATCACCACACTTATCATTTTTCTTTATGGTACCTCTAGTTCTTATGTTAAGACCAACATCCCCCTTAGTAGTCATCATAGAACCAAAACCAATTGCGACATGTATGAAAAATGTGGAAATATAGATGAGGCACATGAACTCTTTGAACAAATTCATCTAAGAAATGTGGTATCATGGAATGCCATGATTGCATGATATGTACAAAATGGATTTTTTGAAAAGGCTTTAGAAACTTTCAAGCAAATACTATTGCTAATGATTTATTGCTGCTCTATTTTGGTATTTGATGATTGTCCATGCTTAAACATTTAATGTCATTATGGTTATATGAATGGATTCTTTGCCTTAGAACACTATCATCTTCAAAATCCTATATGAAATCTATATGACCATTTCATTTCTATGGACGGCATAAAGGTGTCTTACAACAAAGTTTTTGAATTGATGGAGTATGTTGGACCATGTTACGATTACAAAAGTTGGATGCATATTCTTCAATATAAAAAAAGTATGCGTAGGTATGCACTCTCAGCAAATTATATACAACAGCAAGACAATAATCAAAGTAAAAGTGTGGCTATATACATTGATGGAAGGCCAAAAGCAACAGGGAATATTGCAGGTTTTATAAATAGTACACGACCTGGGTCAACTATAAAGCAACCCAATTGCATATTTGAGGTGCGCAAGGGAAATCATGTATTCATCTATGTGATAAAATCAATACATGCACGGGAAGAGATGCTTATTGATTACAATTTGAACCGCATAGATACAAATGAGGCTACTATCATGGGGGTGGTACATACTATTAAACCAACTTCTAATCAATGACTCCAACATACCATTAATGAAATTTTTAATTATAAAAAGAGTTCAATAATGGTTTTTATGTTATGCTCTTTTATGGCATTAATTAAAATATGGATGTGTTGTCTTTACAGAGTTATTTGCGTAATTTTGAAATTCATTCCCATAATGAGGGTACTGCAGGTACTAGAAAAGCATGAGACACACAAGCTCATCTCTGGTGGTTTTTCGAAACTTCAAGCACGAGTTGTAAGTATTAGTAAATGAAAAATTGTATCAATTTTTTTATATATTGCAAGGAATTTTTTTTTGATGAAATAATGCAAGTAAAATTCATGATACCAAGAAAAAATGTCACTGTCACTACACTACACACAGTGCATTTGTCTGCATCAAGATCCACATTGTCTGAAATAAACCCAATTTCTCTACAGGTCTTGCTGACAATCTGATCATAATCCACAAATGTATACCAAGGCAGTGTGACTACAACATCTCGTAGATTACCTCTCCGTTATGTTTTGATGGACTGTCAAACTCTGTTCCAAAACCCCCATTTTGCATAGGCTGGAATTAAGGATATTGGGGAAGGTTTTGGAATTCGGCTTCATGCCTTCCAAATGCATTTGATCATAGTTTATATACATCCTTTCTCACAATTTGTGTGCTTAATCTTCAATCTTTGTGTCCCAAGAGGCAACTCTTCAATGAGGCATTCTTGGTAAAGAGCGCATGTGTCAGTAATTATAACTTCTACATACACTATAGATACATGGAGTTATACAAATCAATAATTTTCCTATATGGTAATTCCTATCAACAATTGAAAAAGAATTTACTACAGATTACACGTGTAATATTATTGCTAGCCTTTCTTAGATAGATAGACAGTGATTTGGTTGTTATATATATATATATATATATATATATATATATATATATATATATACATATATATATATATATATACATACATATATATATATATATATACATATATATATACATATATATATATATACATATATATATATATATATACATATATATGTATATATATATATATATGTATATATATATATGTATATATATATATATATATATATATATATATATATATATGTATATATATATGTATATATATATATATATGTATATGTATATATATATATATATATATATATATATATATATATATATGTATGTATGTATATATATATATATATATATATATAAAGTTTGGAAATACAAAAAGTATAATAGAGAGGCTCTATTGTTAGCCAGATATACCATGTTCTTAATGTTAACATATTTAAATATGTCTAGTGAGTTGCAATATGTCTCTTATGCATTTAATTTTAGTACGATTCATAATTACAATTTTTAAGCATGTGAAGTGAATTACCATATGTTAATTATAATTTACATTTGATTGCGATAATTTTTTGCAAATTTAAAGAATGTGTGGAAAATGGTAGGTTATATTTGACCATTGCCAATTCCATATTCTAGTTCCCCATCATCACATGAAAATCATGCATCTACTTTATTCATCAATGTCTACTTCCTTTTCCTATTGACTGGATATATTTCATCTTTTACATTTTTTTTTGCCTTGCTTTCTTGTTTCTGGTAGTGGTTTGTCTGCTTTTGAAGGCTGATTTTATGGTTTATCCTATCTTTGTTCTCTTGATTGAGTTCAAATCCAAGCCCGACGTCTTGTAGTTCTTCAACATAGGGACTGATATGTTCAAGTCTTTGAGGGATACCAATGGGATGTGAGAGAGAGAGGGGGGGACAGGGGCAGATGCTTTTCTTCTTGATAATGTCCTCATTTGTTCAAGAAGAAAAGAATTTACATGGTTCAAGACCAATACATTCAAGTGGCAATTACACAAGGGACAGTCACTGTGAGATGTCCTCATTTGTGACAAGGATAGTCACAAATGAGGACAGTCACTGTAAAGACAACATGATAATGTACAATCACTGTAAGGACAGTTTTATTTTCATTCTCACCTAGCGTTGTTATTTGAAATAGAGAGATATCCTCATTTGCAACAACAAAGAGGATACCTTTGAGGGAAATTAAGGGATTCTAACATTTCCCTCAAAGGTATCCTCTTTGTTGTCACAAGTGAGGATATCTCTCTATTTGAAATAACTATCCTTACAATGATTGTACATTATCATGTTGTCACAAGTGAGTGCACAGCTACTACCTCTTGTTCAAAAAGCTTCTAAAAAAATGACACTGCATTTGCATATGCATGACTATAAAATCATATGGAAAGGTATAGGATTGCATATCCTGGTGATGTACAAATCTTAGAAGCAGTTGATGCTCCAGGATTGCATCACTTGGTTGATTGCTTAATCTTCCCATAGAAGGGCCATAGGCCTCATCTTGATGAAGCTTCTGGCAGTGATCTTGATGGGGATATCTACTTTGTTTCTTGGGACTCTAGGCTTATGCCAGAAAGTGGTAAGAGTTGGGATATCTACTTTTTTTCTTAACACTGATATATATATTTTGACTGCCGTGTATCTAATGTTTTCGGTGATTCCTACTTTTTATTCTTGTCTCTCCCCTGAATTTTGATGTTTCTCAAATCCTCAGTTATATGTAGTGCTTCTATATATTCCCTCTATCTTTTGTATCCATGTAGGATGGTTGCCGGCTTTTGTTTGAGTGTTGACATTCTCTTTATGAATCCCCTGTTGCAAAGTATGCACCGGAGGTGAAGGTTTATAAACTCCAATTGTTAGTCACTGTCGAAGTATACTATTCTATTTGATGCATTGACAGCCTATGAGGAATTGAGTTATTGCTGGTGCCTCTTGATTGTCGTAAATCTTTCTTTCTATTTGAGTATGTTGATCTAGATACCCCCTATCCCATAGATGACTATAAGTTTCACTAGATGATTGGAATGTTGCTGTAGAAACACAAAAAATGTCCCCAACTATAGAAAAGTAAAACTTTTGTAGTGTATTTACATCTATATTGATAATCTTATTATTGTTATTGAGTAACATAAAATGGTTATTGAGTAACATAAGGTTGTGGAGGCTTCTATTGGAGAGCACAGGAAGCTTCATGTTGTTGCAAAGCTCCTTGCTACAGTGATATCTTTGCTTTGAGAATCCTTCTAGGGTTGTCAAAAGCCCATTGATTACTGTATTGCCATTCAGCTAGCAACCATTCAGGTTGGATAAACCCCTTTTTCCAATATGCAGAGGTGATGGCATGGACTTCTACAGTTCATAGGTGGGAAGGGTAATATTAGCAATGTACCCTCCTATTTTTGTTATAGTCTATTAACTTTTTGTTAGCAATAATGGTACCAATGATACCAAAAGCTTACTTTAACTGTAATATATTTACAATGTAACACAGTTATTTATGTTATAATTAAATTTATATATAATTTTCTATATCTAATTCCTATTTTTAGGTTGATATTTATTTTCTTAGATTTTCATAGTTTTTTAGTACAGATAGACCTGAACTCAACTTGGTTTTGTTGGATCCTCAAATCCACTGCTAAACCAAACCAAACCAGGATCTAAACCAGAACTAGCAACTTGGCTTTAAAGTCAACTATTGAAAAAGTATCTAGGCTTTTCTGCAGAACAAGACAAATAGGCTATAGCAATTAATGAAATTAAGATGAATGTTCTGAATAACTATATTTTTTACATAAAGCTAATTACAGATGCATAAACATGCCTTTTTTTCAAGGAGAGAATTGTTCATGAAAATTGGGAATGATCAATTATTTTTTACTTAGTGGATGTTTATATTCCTTTAATTTATATGGACTTGAAGTTGAAGCACCAGTTTGTGCAGATGTATACCATCTTGATTTTAAAATCTATTTCTAAAAGCTTTAGCCTACTTGTAGGTGTGGACTCATCATTCCTTGGACCATCCTAATGTTCTAAAGTTTTATGCATGGTGAGTTAGTGATGATAGGTTGTGTTTCTTATTTCTAGTCCTTTTGTAGTCTAGTAATTTCTCCTGCTTTTCATTCCTATACTATTTCATATGTGACGGCTCTACCATGTTGTAAGTCATTAGTGAGTTTTGTAATGGATTGAGATGTTCTTTTCCACATTAATTAAAGTGAAGGAAATACAAATTGTTCATATAGAAAAGGAAAGATTTTGAAACTTAATTTGAGCATAAGTGTAACATGGTGCACAAATATACTCTATATTTGCATCTGATAGGTTTACCTTTTTAGGTACGAGACTTCTACACATCTGTGGCTTGTGCTCAAGTACTATGTTGGGGGGGGATCTTCTAACATTATTACGGTAGGTAATTTTTTTTTGGATCCTATTACTTAGTAATCAATTCTTTCTTAACAAAGAAAATCAAGTAAAGAATTATTATAGGTAAGAATTTTCTTTAAATCTTATTTGTTAATAACCAACCCTTTCTTAACATACAAAATTATGTTTTTGTGTTAAGACTAGGGCAGTTTGATATTAAATTGTTTCCAAAAAACTAAATATTGAATATGTTTTAGTCTTAATGCCTCCTGCTTTTGGTCAACTGAGGTTCATATAAGGCATATAAATATTTTAGATAATATACTTATAGTATGTTTGAAGTGTTCTACTCTCTCTCTCTCTCTCTCTCTCTCTCTCTCTCTCTCATGTGGAAGCTGCAAGAGTCTCATTTGAAATTCATATAAGTTTTAGTTTCAATGTGTATGTTGCTATAAGCAT
The DNA here is from genome assembly GCA_027943335.1 of Chamaecyparis obtusa. Classification (NCBI taxonomy): domain Eukaryota; kingdom Viridiplantae; phylum Streptophyta; class Pinopsida; order Cupressales; family Cupressaceae; genus Chamaecyparis; species Chamaecyparis obtusa. Next base: position 277,606 of record BSBK01009937.1, read on the forward strand.
ACACTACCATGTGATGATTAATGTATCTTTAAAGAAGAACAGGGTAATTGCGACGGGGGTAATTTGTACCCAAAATAGGGTAATTTGTCCTAGAGATTTCTTTTTAATTTTATTTTGTATTCATCACAATTGTGATGCACACACAGTGAATTGTGATGGGGGCACTGTATAGGTGATGCCCACTCCCATCTCAATTGTGATGGTTGTCGCATGATCGCATGCAACCATGCAACAAGCCGTCACAGGTGCGCTGGTGTTCGTCACAATTGTGACAGTTGTCACATGATTGCATGTGGCTTCTCGAGTGCATGCGACCATGCGACAAGTCATCATAGTTGTGCTGGTGTTCATCACAATTGCGATGGTTATCACATGATCACATGCAGCTTCCCAAGCACATGCGACCATGCGACAAACCGTCACAGTTGAAGTCGTAATTGTGACAGTAGAGGAAAAATGCCATATTTTGTGACTAAAAAATAGTGACATCTATGACTGTTGCAATTGCAACACATGGCTATCGCAATTGCAACACATGGCTGTCACAATTGCAACACATAGCCGTCACAAATCGATGCCAAATTTATTAGTGTAGAAGCAAATTAAGGTGATTATCCAAGAGGAACCAGCCTAGAACCTAGAGGTCTCATCTCAGTTAGCAAAGGTCCCACAACCCAAAGATTATTCCCATGTTATACTGAGTTATCAAGACCAAGAGAGCTTGAGACAAAGGTGCAAACTCAGTGTATAACAATTCTGTCACACCCAGTGGGATAGTAAAAGAAGTTCATTTGTTGAAGTTATGTCTTCTCTAATATGCAGATTGCATAATATAGACCTTTATAGGTTGCTTAAACAAGTATATCTGGTGACACCACTAGTTTCAAAGATTCAGGCCAGCCTTGTTTAAGGCTTATGAGAAATATTGAGACTAGAAGCTCAAAGCCCACCAAATTTCCAGAGTTTCCCTTAAGGAGAAACCACAAAGGCAGGTCAACTCAAAGAGAATCTCCTGCAAGGAGAGTTCAATCTACACCTCCTGATACATCAAAAAGGAGACATTCTCCCTTTCATTCTAGAAGAAGAGGCAGATCTCTAACCAGAGATCTAGAAGAAGATTTAAACCCAGCAGTAAATACAGCTCACATAGTTGTCAATCTTCAAATCACAGCTCCTACTATGGCTAGAAATTTTTCCTTTGCACCTTTCAATCAAGGGAGTCCATTAAATTTTGTAGTGCATCATGATGTGCCCTTGGTGGCACTAAAGAGTATACCTGATTTTACTAGTGAAGGGAAGAAAATAGCTTTTGAGCACATAAGAGATGTGACCACCATCTGCAGCATACACAACATTACACAAGAGGATGTGGCCACCAAATTATTAGCAGCATCTCTGAAAGGTAAGGCTCTAGAGTGGTTTAGAACTTTAACTATTGGTTCTATCACTTCATGGGATGAATTAGGGGATGCATTAAGAAAACATTTTGAGGATAAATCAGATAATTTGTCTTTGGTTGAGCAGTTAACAACCATTAAGAGAGACCCTCAAGAACAAATGACAGATTTCAATAGTAGGTTCTTTAAGACATGGAATAGAATCCCAGTCTCTGTAAGGCCATCAGCTAACCATGCCTTCCTGTACTACTTGCAAAGTCTGAATAATTTTTTTTTTGTCATGATCCAGTCTATGGGTGGTACCACTTTACCCCAAGCCTTTGACACTATTGTTAGGGCTGAAAATTGTTTGATCTAGGCAGGCATGATACAAAGAAGACCTCCCATGCCTATCTTCCCTAGTCTCCAGCCCATTGCACCTGCACAAGTACCCCCATTTACCCCTATTCCCACAATATTAGCACCTCAAGCTAGCACCAGTGGTCAAGAGTTAACAATAAATTTCTCTCAAGAGCCGCAAGAGATGAAGAGTAGTCAGCAAACTAGTATGCAAACTCGTATGCAGGAAATGGAAAATTTGATGCAGACTCTAACCAAAGAGGTCACAAATTTGAAGAAACAAAATCAAGGATAGCCTTATCAACAAAATAGGTCATCATACCAAGGAGGCTATCAAGGGAAAAGGCAAAATTTCAATCAGAGACCATTTCAACCATATAACCCTGCACCTCTCAATTTTGCAAATCTAGTGAGGGATATGGTTCCTAGCCAAAATAATATGGCTATGGATTATGAATGGTGTTCCCCTTGCAATCAACCTCATGATCAGGCTACATGTTCAAATGGATTAACGAATCAAGCTCTGATGGCCCAAAGTGCCTCATATATTCAATCAGAGCCTTCATCTAGTGGGACAATTCCTCAACAAGAAACACAAGAGAATGAGACTACTCTCTTCAATTGGGAGCAAGTAGACTTCAATGGAGTCAATGATGATGCTGCATTTGTTGCCTACACAAGAGAAAAGAGGAGAGCCCAAGACATGGAGAGAGTAGATTCTAGTACTAAGGCCACTACATCTGCAGAGCCACTATAGCAAGCTGCCCCTGTCACATCTAAGGAGGTTCATGTCATCACAAGAAAAGATGGCCAAGTTCCAAAAGAGGTAGAGCCCATCATAGTAAAGGCACAACAAAAGATACACACTATGGTGCCTTATAACATTGTAGACAACATGAAGAAGGTAAGTGTCACCATGTCCATGTGGGACTCTTTGTCTATTCTAGGACAACCTGAGATTTTGAAGAAGGCTATGTCAAAAGCAGCAACTCCTCAACCTGCAAAAGAAACTATAAAGCCAGTGTTGGTTAACACTAATCAATAAAAGGAGACTCCAAGTAGCAACTCCAAAGCCAATACCATGCAAGGTAGGAATTCAAATCCACCTCACTTTTATGTATCTTTGATTATTGGAGATTCTTTAGTACATAATTGCATGGTAGATAGTGGAGCTACTAGTACTATTATGCCCAAGAAAGTGGCTGACCAATTAGGACTGAAATATGAACCCTTCCAAAAGAATGTCACACAACTTGACAGATCCTCAGTCAGTACTATAGGTGTGGCCAAAGATACTAGTCTAGTTCTCCATGCTAGTCCTAATTTTTCTATCCTCCTTGACATATATATCATAGATCTCCCTGCATTGTTTGTTATATGTTTATCAAGAGAATTCACAGCCAAGATAGGTGGTTATCTATCTTCTGATTGGTCTCATATGATCTTCCACACAAGATATGGTACCAAGGTTACCATCAAGTCAGAAAAATTGGTAGTACACCATATAGAACCTTATGTGTCTAATGCAATCAATGTAAACTACCCCATACTTGATAATAGTGATTTCCAAACCATTAGTGAAACAAGTACTAAGATAGGAGATATCCTTGATATTTTCCTAGATGAAAGAGAATCAGAGTGTGTGGTTTGGAATGTTGGTTTGGGAAACTATTTGATACAAGAAAATGATGATATAGAGCCCAACCTTTTCAAGGATGATGATTTAGAAGATCAGAATAGTCAGGTTTGGGAACTATTTTTTGATAGAGCTAGAAGTAGACATGGTTCTGGTGGTGGTGCCATGATGGTGTCCCCAAAAGGAGAAAGGTATTATACTACCTTTAGATTCAGTTTTTCCTGCACCAGCAACACTGTAGAATATGAAAGTCTAGTCAGCAGACTAGAATGGGCTAGAAAAAGAGGGCTTAAGGCCTTGAAAGTTTATGGTGACAGTGAACTTGTTGTCAACCAAGTAAGAGGGATAAGTGCAACCAAAAATGACACTTTGAAAGCATGCAAACATAGATTTTGGGATGAAATTGAAGATTTCCATGCTTTCAATATTGTTGCTATCCCTAGAAGGGTAAATCAAAATGCAGATACGTTAGCTGCTATTGGGTCTTAGTTTGACATCCCCAATAGCATTTCAAAAGAAATAGATCAGCAACACATCAAGATTATTGTCAGACCTTCTATTCTTGATAATGATGTCAATTGGCAAGTGTTTGATAGTGATGAGAAAATTCTGTAGTCCTTGTTTGAAGAAGATGTCTTTTCAAGGCATGATCAAAAGAGTTTATCATAGAACTATGGTGATCAAGTGATGAAACTTAGATCTAATAAGATGCCTAAAGGTCTTGTCACCTTAGAAACTATCTTCAAAAAGGATGATGAAGTCAAGAAGAGCAAAGCTAGCCTGGTAGTCCAACAAGAACATTATGTTGAGTTAAAGTTGGAACCAGGTAAGAGCCTACAATTTGGAAAAGTGAATACTAAATTGGAAAAGCAAGCTTACACTCAATTATTCAAAGAATTCAGTGATATTTTTGCTTGGAAATATGAAGATCTCAAAGGTTTTGATCTTGCCCTTGCTCAGCACACCATTGAATTAGAGCCTAACACCAAACCAGTAAGGCAAAAGAAAAGGCCTGTTAATCCTAAGCTTGAGCCACTTATGCATAAGGAAGTGCTCAAACTAATAGAAAGTGGCATCATATACCCCATCAAGCATACTAGTTGGGTTTCCAACCTTGTTCCTATCAAGAAGAAGAATGGGGAGCTGAGGTTATGTGTTGACTTTAGAGATTTGAATAGAGCCTCATTAAAAGACCACCATCCACTACCCTCTATGGAAAAAATTCTACAATGTGTCTCTAGATCTGAGAGTTTCTCATTGTTGGATGGCTATTCAGGATACAATCAAATCTTGGTAAAAGAAGAGGATCAATATAAGATTGCATTTACAACCAAGTGGGGAACTATGGCATATCAAAAGATGCCCTTTGGTCTATCAAATGCAGGTGCTACATTCCAAAAGGCAATGGATATGGCCTTTAAAAGCCTCATGTACAAGTTTGTGGTATTCTACCTTGATGACATAACTATTTATTCAAAGCATGCAACAAACCATATCAAACATTTGAGGCAGATTTTTGAAAGGTGTAGAGAATTTGGGATATCCCTTAATCCCGAGAAGTGTGTTTTGCAGTTCATGAAGGAAAACTATTGGGATATGTAGTATCCAAAGAAGGAGTTACAGTGGATCCTAAAAGAATTGCAGCCATCCTAGAGCTACCCTTGCCACATCACAAGAAAGGTCTCCAATCTTTCATAGGGAAGATAAATTTTGTTAGGAGATTCTTGTCTAACATTGCAGATTTACTCAAGCCTTTGACAGCCATGTTGAAGAAAGGTTTAGCTTTCAGTTGGACTAAAGAGGGAAAAGTTAACTTCCAAGCTATTAAAGAAGCCTTAACAGAAGCTCCTACCTTGTTAAACCCAAATTTCAATAAGGATTTTATCCTTTATGCTTATGGAGGTTCGGATGCTATATCTACAATGTTGACCCAAGAGAATACTGAAGGATTGGAACAACCTATTGCTTTCTTTAGCAAAGGTTTAGAAGAGTATGAATAGAGGTACTCCTTCATAGAGAAACATGTACTTTCTATGGTAAAGAGCCTCAAAAGATTTAGACATCTGCTGACCCATAGCAAGGTGCATTTGATGGTTACTCATCCAAGTGTCAAAGAATTTTTTCTTTCCAAAGACCTTAATGAGAAAAGAGCTAGTTGGATCACTAAGGTGATGGAATATGACATAGATATCTAGACTACCAAGTTGGTTAGAGGAAGAGGTCTTTGTGAGCATCTGGTAGAGGATGAAAGTTCAAAGAAATTGGAATACATGGATGCATCTCTGGTGGTGCATTCTACTAAAGAGCAAGATAAGGCAACAAGCTGGTTGTCCAACATGATTAATTACTTGAAGATAGGACAATGTCCTATAGGTTTGGATTCAACAAAAAGGAGGTATTATAGATTGCAATCTGTTCCTTTTGTGCTAATAGATAATGTTCTTTCTAGAAAGGATCACAATGGTGTCCTTTTAAGATGCATTGATTTAGAAAAGATAAGTGATGTTCTATTTGAGTTTCATGATGGGCCTTCTGGTAGTCACTTTTCTCCTAGGACTACTTCTTATAAAATCATGAGGGCTAGATACTATTGGCCATCTATCTTTAAGGATAGTCATGATTATGTCAGGAAATGTGTCAAGTGTGCTATGTTTCTATGCCCCTTCAACCAATCAAAGTAGATCAACTTTTCATGAAGTGGGGTACAGATTTCATAGGAATGATTAACCCTTCATCTAGTGCAGGACACAAATGGATAATTGCTACAATTGATTATTTCACTAGATGGATAGAAGTAGTGGCTTTAAAAGAAGCAAATGAGGGTGTCGTATTGAGTTTTTATGATGATTTAATTAATAGGTTTGGCACTCCTGATTCCATCATTTCAGATAATGCATTGGCATTCATAGGCCTCAAAGTCTCAGAGTGGGTAGTCAAGAATGGCATCTATTTGAATACAAGTTCTAATTACTATCCTCAAGGGAATGGTTTGGCAGAGTCAACAAATAAGAATCTGATTAGAATAATCAAAAAGACCCTGCAGGACAATCAAAGGGACTGGCATACTAAATTGAGATCTGCCTTGTGGTTAGATAGAATTACTCCAAAGAAAATCATTGGTAATTCCCCATACATGTTGGTGTATGGAAAGGAGGCTAAGTTATCTATTTCAACTGAATTACTAGCTCTAGACTTAGCCACTCAGTATGCCCTATTTGAAGAAAGTGATCCTATGCAAATCAGATATGCCCAGTTGATGGAGCTAGAGGAGATCAGAGACAAATCAATGCAGGATTTGGAATTCCATCAAAATCAAACAAAGAAGAGTTTTGACAAAAGAGCTAGGATCAGGAATTTCAAGGTTGGTGATGTTGTCCTCAAATGGGATGAATTCAAGTCAAGGCCTGGCAAACATACAAAATTTTATTCATTTTGGGGTGGACCATTTGTTATAACAGAGTGCAGAGGATGTAATGCTTTTCAGCTTTCAACTCTTGAAGGAGATGCCCTGCCAATATCAGTAAATGGTTTCCATCTGAAGCCTTGCTTTGAGGTTAATCCCTTTCTATAAGTGTTCTTGTAAATTCTGTAAATATGTGTTTCCTGCTTTCTTTCCCTATTTTCTAGGTCAGGTCCTTGCTTTCCAAGAAGTGCCCGTGTACAGTTTGGTCTTTCTAGTTTAGTTTTGTCTCTGTCAAAGTTTTTGTGTTCCTGAGATGACCCCATGCCCAATGGATATGTCAAGGCCATTGATCCATGTCTAGTAGGTTGACATCTCGTAGAAGTTGCCAAAATGTTGCCCAAAATTTTCTATTCTGCAAATTTGGCCAGTTTTCAGGTCTCTATTTTTATCCCGCCCTGCTGCAACTTGTTTTAATATGCAAAGTAAATCCATAAGGTTTCATGATTTGTGCTTTGAACCCTATGTTCTTCATATTGTCATCATACTCTAGTTCAGATTGCATCTCTTAATTCACAAAACCCAAGGATTTATTCAAATTTTAAGGTCTACAGGAAGTGTTTTCAGAATATGTCAAAGTGTCAAAAACCCATGTGTTTTTTATTTCCCCTACTACCTTTATGTCTGCATGAAAATCCTTGATGTTTTTGCATTCCTCGGTTACCTTTGTGTTAATGTGAAAACTCTATGTGTTTTTGACACCCCTTATTCACCGGTCTTAAGTGCACAACTCTGACCTAGTGGGGCCCGGTGGCTGGCTTTCCTTTGAAACTTGTGGTTGTCGCATGTTTGCAAGGAATATTCTTTGCCCTTATGATCATGCAATAGAATGACACCTGTTGGCAAGCCCATTCTCTATCTACAAAGGTTAACGCTCAGCAAGATCTTGTGGCTATCACTACACCGATAAAGAAAGTTGATGCCTTTTTAAGCTAGCAATATAATGACAACCATCCGATGTGATCTTAGTCTGCCATGGGTCCTATTGTCAGAAGGGTCTACAACGTATCCATTTGGTAGCATTTGGTTTTCTGGTTGGTATGCTACGTGGTAGTTGTTAGTGGGTCCATGGGGTCAGGGATTCCTAAGGAGCTTCATGTCTAGTTTGATCTGGCGGTTGTCATTATATCGAGGATCCAAGATGCTTGACTTTTAGCATCACGGTATAGTGACAATTGTCCGATGCTCTTTTGCAGGTGGGCTGATGTGTCAGTGGGGTCCTAGTTGAAAGGAGATCTGCAGTTGGCATAAAAGCATAAGGTATATTCTTTGGCCATGTGATCTACACCCACTGTTAGATGGGACTCTGGAGGTTGCAGTGGGTCTGTTGTCAGACGGTTACCGAGGTGTTGATAATCGAGCGACTAGGATGAATAACAAAATGCCAAGTGGCATAAGTGGGCCAGGGGTTGGAAAAGCTTTGCACGGTTGCATGATTAAGAGTTTTTGCATGGTCACTGGATGTGGCCGGGGTTAAGGAAAAAGTTAAGTGACTTGGTGACTAAGAGGGAAAATGAACCCAAGATTAACTTAGTGTTAAGTTTGCAGTAAGGCTCACGATGGGTCTGAATGTGCTGACATGTCAGTATGCTCACTTTCGATTGGCTCTTGACTAGCGATGTGGACTTTGACCTTTCATAGGGGCTTGTGATTGTTTTGGGGATGATGCAGATCATCTGATTTGCTGGGAAAAATATGATCAACAAATGAGTTTTAAATGAAGAACTGGTAACCGTTGGGGCCCGAATTTGAAGTCTTCTATAGGGGTTTTCACCAATGTTGGATCCGGTTTACATGTGTGAGGCAAGGAAGGGTTCTAAGGGGCTTGTCGCATGATCACATGTAGATTTTTGAGCTCATGCGATCATGTGACTAATGACATTTTCAAGGTGGTGCAACATTTTCACGGGCTTTTCTTCTAAGAATGTTTACAAGTGCGGCGGGGTAGCTCAAAATTGATTTCTGAGGACATTTTTTGGTTGCGAGCATGATGATGGATGATCTGGTCAATGACGCCATGGATTTTGTAGGGTACAGTGTGGTGTTCTTACACTGATGAAACATTAAAGAGCTAGCACCATCTGTATTTTTACATTCACATTTTTGCAAAGATCAAACCTGGAGCCTTAATGGCTTAGTGGAGTTGCAGGTGAGTTGGTTGATTAGGGATGGTGTGTCTGTAGGTGGTCCTGGTACAGAAAGATATGCAATCATGAGATTTTGGACTTGTTTGTTGACTTTTCTCAAAGTTTTTGAGGGTTTGTACCTCTAGGGTCTGGTAGAAAATTGAATAACTATGTAACCCTAGTTAGGTTAGATTTGGACTCCTGCCTGCGTGTAGGGAGTGTTGTATATATTGTTTTTTTGGAGCTTTTGATATGGAGAATCTGGCAATTGTAAAAGGAAAGTCCTCTTTCTTAGAGAGAAATTTGTGGTATTTTTGCCCCTTTGGCTTTCTACAGTTGTAATTCCCATTGATTATTCAGATATTACAAAGCATTATGTGACTTTCTCCTATCCTTATGCTTTCTTATGTGAATTATCTCTTATTGGTTTTCAGTATTTTTACATGTTTCTCAGTGATAGCTTAGGGTTCTTGGTCCTTCTCTTTTTCTGCAAATTTTGTGCATTTTTGTGGGTGATTAGATGTGAATGTCTTTGTGGGTATACTTTAACCTTGTAACAATCATGTCTCATTCCTATGCCCAGTTGTAGAAGTGGATGTTGTTTTCAAGTCATAAATTGTGCCTAAATCTTTAATAATGCTATTGTGTGTGAAAATCCTCTTTCCCCTGAATAGCCTCTTTTTGTTATAGACTCCTTTTAAGAAATACTTATGCAAGCCTATTCAGTAAGTTGTGACCTACTAGACCTGGCCTTTTCATTGATTTCATTCCTACATACTGAGATCCAAACCCTAATTTTGGTGCATCACCTAGTAGGTAGATTTTCTTTTAGTCATTTCCCTTTCATGCACTTCTTCTAACCCTTTCCCTTCAAAGATTTACTTTCATGTCTAGAAGTAAATTAAGGTGATTATCCAAGAGGAACCAGCCTAGAACTTGGAGGTCTCATATCAGTTAGCAAAGCTCCCACAACCCAGAGATGATTCCCATGTTATACTGAGTTATCAAGACTAAGAGAGCTTGAGACAAAGACACAAACTCAGTGTATAACAGTTATGATAGTATGAAAGGATAGATTTCACCTTGTTCAATATTTCTTCATCATACCTCTAATTTTGGATTTCATCTTGAATAAGATTTAGTTATTTAAGAGTCTTGTCTTTGGAGGTAAAGATATGACAAAATTCATCTTTGTTCCATATTTTGACATTGAATTTGACATTCCTTAGCTTTTTCACCACTCTAAACATAGCAGTGCCCTTGACATCTATGTTCCACCATTCTTTGATTTTGTTTAGCAAATTCGAGTGAGAAGTCCAGATTTTTTCAAATCTAAAGGGGAAGTTTATTTTCTTAGCTATCTAGTCTAGGGAGAGAGAGATAGGGGAGTGATCAAATCCAGCATGAGCCAAATTTGAAAGGTTGAGAGTGTAGAGGTTCAACCAATCCAAAGAAATTAGGGCTCAATCCAACCAGACTTGGATACAATCCTTACCAAGACACCTGTTAGACCAGTTGAAGTCATCTCCTTGGAGGTCCATGTCAAGAAGAGCCTGGTCATTAATGAAGTCCATTAAGTCTTACCTACTTTTCATGTCAAGGGAAATCCCTCCCCATTTTTCCCCTTTTAGGGGAGTATTGAAATCCCCCATGATAATGCCCTTAGACAAATTAAAGGAAGCCAGGATCGTTATGATCTTATTCTAGTAGACCTTTCTATTTTTTTGGATTTAGAAGCATAAATGTTGAAAATAAACCATATTTCATTATCTTTTATTTTAGTAAATTGCATAAGAAGAAGGTTACCTCCTTCATAGATGACTTCAGCTTTGAGGTGGTTTGAATTCCAAAAAGTCATGAGACCTCCAGAGGCATCATCCAAACTAGTAGCTTTGTTTTCCATGGCTTTACAAAATTTGAGGCACTCAAGCTTGTCCTTATGCATCTTAGTTTCTTGGATTAAGAAAATATCAGGTCTGTGATCCCTTATCATGTTTCTGATGACATCTTGCTTGTGTGAGCTATTTAGCCTACGTATGTTCTAGGAGCTAACTTTCATTTCTTATTGGAGGTGCGGGCTGCATGGATGGTCATTTGTGTCCTAGTCACAATGTTCTTGCTGGCTTCTTCTTGCCTGATCTGGCTAGCCCTCTTTCCTGGGGTTTTTTATTTGACTCCTACTTCTACTTTGTTTCTACTTCTAGTAGTTGTTGGGGATACAGGAAGTGGGTCTCTTCTGTTGGGTTGCTTCTTATAATGGATAGTGATCCATCCCTCCTCTTCTTTGTAATTGGAAACGAGTTCTTCCATTTTGGTGAATTGGTTAAGGGAAGCTATGACCATAAGATCTTCCATCTGTTGATCCTTCCTTGAGTCTTTCATTACAAGGAAAGATTGGGAATCTTGAAAGGGCATGCCTCTCACCAAGCTCAGTATCGGATTGGAAAGGCCTTCTTCAGGGATGGAGTCCTGGGAGTCCGGAACAAGGGAAGTAGAAGTGTTTCTAGGGCATGAGTTTCCACCCTCAGTCGGGACAACAGTCTTGTTTTCCTTTGAGGTTTCTTGCTAGATAGCAATTTCTAGTTCAATTCCCTCCAGAAGGGGGGTTCCAGCACATGTTTCTTTTGTTTCAGGCTACTGATTAGGCTGCACCTCCTCTATCATGGTTTCCTTCTTAGATTTGGTTTCATGGTCTATAGGCTGTTGATTGGGTCGTTCCTCCTCTGTCATGGTTTCCTTCTCAACCCTGATTTCATGTTCTTCAGGGGTGGTCTCAGCCTGTTCTTTTTTCTTCCAAACTCTTTGATTTTTGGCCTTAGTGCCCTTCTGAGGGATTTTTATCTCTCTTGTTGCCTCTCCCTATTCTAGGCTATTTTTTCTACCATTTGCATTTCTTTTTTGAGCTAGTCTATCTTTCCTATCTTTCTCCTTACTCAGGAAAATAGGACAAGAACTTTCTCTTTGTCTCGCTTTCTTACAATGGAAGTAGGCAAAGGGGACACTTTCATAGTCAATTTTTTGCACTCGTTTACCTAGTTTGGATCAGAGCTCAATTATTTCTGGCATGTCCTGGCCTTCTTCCACTCCTATACAAATCCTGGCATAGGTGAGGCGTCTCCTAGCCATAGTCACTAGGTCTATGGAGAGAAGAGTACCCAAGGATTTGGCTATCCCATCAAAAACATCTTCATACCAAAAATCTAATGGGAGCTCAGGTAGTCTTACCCACACCAGGGCCTAGATGAAGAAGGATTCATTTAGATCCAACTTAGGGTTCCATTTTTGGATTGCCAGATTGGCCTTTCCTATGGCCTAGGTTCTGGCACAGAGGATTTTGTCCAGATCTTCTTTACAGGACAACTCAAAAGATAGAAAACCCTTCTCCATGGCTATGACTTGGACTTGACCCTTTAAATCCCATTTCTTTTTAGCAAATATCCTAACAATGTCTATGTTAGGTCTTGATCCAACAAACTTGCCAATAAGAGTATGAACCATGGTAGCTATGGTGTGTTCTACCAGCTCATCAGGTATTTCTATAGCGTATGTGCCTTTTTCCTTATCTGAAAGGTCCTTAATAGTTGGGAAAGAGAACTTTCCTGAGGGCTTGATCCCAAAGAGGGTTGACCACTGACGGTTGATGTTGCCCAGATTCTCTTTCCCAGCCCCATCCCCTTTTCCAAGTTCTTTTTCCTTTTCACGTGGGACCCCATCCTTTTCCTCTAGATTAGTAGAATCCTATTCTATAAGGGAGACATTGAAGTAGGCATCACCTGAGGATCCCCCAGCCTAAAGCCTAGGATTCCCACCCACCTTCAAATTGAGAAAACCTCCCGATCCCGCTCTCATTCCTGCTTGCTCACTCGCCATGCAACATTATCATTAGACCTCCAAGCTCCACAAAGTTACACAAGTGGGGAAATGATCAACTATATTAGTGTATATGTGCAACATATTGGAAACTTTACATGGTATCTAAATACAATATGGACCAGGAGTATATATTATTTTGAGTATATGTTTTCTTCATTTATATGAAGATACCAAGTTAGAAGTAAATTACATGGTCTCCATGTAGGTGTGTAGCTTCAAAAGAATCAAAAGGTGAAGATAGTAGTGAATGTGACAAGTATGCCAAGTATTATTGTTCCTCTTTGCCCTGGTAAATGGGTAAGTATATGATCTACACTTGTCTTTCCAATCTTATAGATTCAGAATTTTTAATGCCTTTACCATTCAAGCTATCCATTTTAATAATTGAAAATACCATCTTCTATGAAGGCAATTATTAACACCCTTTTTTTCAATGCACATCTATAAATAATACAAATATAATGTTCTAATTCATTATTATAAAATATTTTGACATATTATTTAGTTGGACATATGAACATAATTCTAATTGTAATCTATATTTTGATGTGTGCTCAAGCCTTTGGGATGGGAGAACATAGTTTACACATAAGTTTTATGATATACATTGATGTTGAATCAAGCATTTAGAGTATGTCCATGCAACTAAAATCCTTAAATGAGGGTGGATCAAAATAAATACGTTAAGTCCATTTTATTTATGTCTCTAAATATTTGATGGACTTTTCTCTATGATTATTTCTTATCTTTTGAAATTTCTATGGAAGGAACAAGTGCCAAGGTCATTGTTAGAGTTGAATTTTGTAAGCCAAATGAGGTAGAGAACTCATTGCACGACTCAATAAAAATTCCCAAATTAGGAATAAACTAAGAGATCAACAACAAATGGCTATTATAGATTTGGATAAATTTACAACAAAATGATGGAGAAAAGATTTCATAGACTATTAGCTAAGATGGAATAAACTTGTGCCAACATTAAAGGACTCATTCTTGTTAGCCACATGATTTCATTTCTTGGTTTGGCTATCCTTAACAAGTTTTCCTATGAGCTTGTTGCTTCTAGCTCTTGAGAAACTTTATTTTTTTTTAGAGTAAAGTATTAATTTTATTAATTAACTTTACTCCCTTCTTAAGATGTCAACTCTTTTTCTTTAGTTGTTTATATTTAAACACACATGCATGAGTTGTTTTAAACTCATGCACTAGTTGTTTTAAATATAAACTTGCATGCATTAGTCTTGTAATAATTTAACTAATTATTACATGCACTAGGGTTTTCCTTTCAATGATTTTGATCTCTTTATAAGGATGATCCATTGTACATTTAATTCATTCATTATTTGAGGATATTTTGTTCTTCATATTTTTGAGTCAAACCCTTTCCCTCTTCTTGTCTCTACTTCCTTGTAATAGGTTTTTGTATGCAGGTGATCTTTGGGTTTTGTGGATTTGTATGGCTCAAATCCTACATGGTATCATTCTACCATGGATGCTTTGGGACCTACATTCACCATGCCCACTTTTGAGGTGTTCTATAATCATTTGACTAAGAGTAGGCCAAGCTTACTCAGTTGGACTCTCTAATAGGATCAAAGAACCAAGCATTGGTTACCCAACCATCCAAAGAAAAGTAGAAGCAAAAGCTGAAGCAAATATTAGATTCCTCTTCTCAACACTCTATTGGCCCACCATCTTCTTCTAAGAAGGAGAAATAGAAGACTAAGATACCTACATGTTCCTATTGTCAGAAGGGACCTCATGATGAGTCACATTGTTTTTAGAAGAGATTTGATGGCTATGAGAAATAGATTGTAGATTTGTAAGCTCTTCTTTAGAAGAGCACTATTTCCTCTCCATCCTCTTCTACCTCATAGGGGTCTTCTTTTCAGTCTTCTTCCACATCTTCAACATCTGGATAGGATTTTGGATAGGGTCATGCATTACGGGCATCCATTGTATCCCCTTCACAGGTCCCTTGGATACTGGATTTAGGTACTTCTCACCATATGGCATCTTCTCAAGGGGTCTTCTCTACTATTGAGGCTTCTCCCATTCCTCATATTCTCATGGGGAATAACATTGTCCTGACAGTCTTCTAGAAAGGTTCAGTAGGCATTCAGGATGGCACATTTAATGATGTATTGTATGTTCCATCTCTGTCTGTAAACCTTCTCTTAATTTATTAGATTACACATAGTGGATCAAGGAAGACATTTGAATTCACTGCAGATTCAATCTTCATTCGGGATAGTGTGACAGGAGGCATTGTTTCTATAGGGACAGTTGATCATTCCACCTATCTCTACACCTTCTCACACTTTGTTCCACCATCTCCATTATCAGAGCACAACTCTCCTCTTTTGTGAGAGCCTCATGTGGTGCATTTAGGTCGCTTGAACTTTTGTATTGTTCCTGAGATCACTGCTATGACTACCACACCACATCCTGTTGAGGTCTTTTCTCTTCAGCATGATTCTTCTTCAGCACTGCCTGACCCTCTAGCTTCATTCTTCGAGCCACCAGGTGCACTTTTTGAGGATTCTACAGAGCATGTTCATCTCCTCTTTCATGAAAATGTTAGTACGCCTATCACACCACCTACATTGGGGTTTCCCTTTCAAGATCCTCATATTTTCTCCTTTGAGCATCAGTTAGGCCTTCCAGTTTCACCTCTCATTCAGGGGTTTCCTTGTTCTGTGCCTTTATTTTTTCCACATTGGAGTTGCATTGGTTCGATCATTTCCACAGGGGTTCCATCATTCTGGGGGGGCTTTGGTGTCTCATCCCTCTCTCATGGGGGGGCTGGTTGTACTTATGGTTTTGAGAGTCTCTTGAGCCATTTCTTTTTCTACATTTTTATATCTCTTTTTGGAGTAGGGTTTTTTTCCCACTGGGTTTTCTCTATTTCTCCATTTTACAAAGATTTGGTTGTGCTGGGTACCTCATCAGGCCATGTTGCCAGGACCCATTTTTATGCTTTCAGTATTGTAGTTTCCTTTGCTTTCTTTTTGCATTGTTTGTAGGTGCATTGTTGCTCATCTTAAGGGGGGGTGTTAAGTAAAGTATTAATTTTATTAATTAACTTTACTCCCTTTTTAAGATGTCAACTCTTTTTCTTTAGTTTTTTATATTTAAACACACATGCATGAGTTGTTTTAAACTCATGCACTAGTTGTTTTAAATATAAACTTGCATGCATTAGTCTTGTAATAATTTAACTAATTATTACATGCACTAGGGTTTGCCTTTCAAGGCTTTTGATCTCCTTTATAAGGATGATCCATTGTACATTTAATTCATTCATTATTTGAGGATATTTTATTCTTCATATATTTGAGTCAAACCCTTTCCCTCTTCTTGTCTCTACTTCCTTGTAACAGGTTTTTGTATGCAGGTGATCTTCGGGTTTTGTGGATTTGTATTGCTCAAATCCTACATTTTTAAAATTACATATTACAGTTTTGCTAGGCTGTAAAAATTCATTACTAGATGCCTATATCCAAGACATGTTCTGCAAGTTTTCCTGTTAAGCTGTTGCTTCTAGGTCTTGAGAAATTTTCTTTTCATAATTACATATTTAATTTTCTCTTTCCTTTTCATGTTTGGAAAATATGATAAAATCCTCTGTGCCAAAGGATGCAC
The DNA here is from genome assembly GCA_027943335.1 of Chamaecyparis obtusa. Classification (NCBI taxonomy): domain Eukaryota; kingdom Viridiplantae; phylum Streptophyta; class Pinopsida; order Cupressales; family Cupressaceae; genus Chamaecyparis; species Chamaecyparis obtusa. Next base: position 294,082 of record BSBK01009937.1, read on the forward strand.
TCTTTGGACAAAAGGAAATATTTCAAGATAGGTAAGTTGTTATTTTAAAGCTTACTTTCTAGCATACATATGTTGGCTCTTCACCTGGCATTTTTTTTTTGCAAGAAAATATTGTGCAATCATAAGATGGTTAAACTCAATTTACAAAGATTGTGTAAAATTGACCCAAGCCATTGTAAATTTCAATGAATTTGATTTAAAAAATATTTTATTTTATTAGGAAAGCACTTGGGAACCTCCAAATTCCTAAAATTAAATCCTAGAAACTTTTTCAATATAAAAAGGCTATTACTACTGACATTTTAAATGAGATCCCTGTAGTGTTTTTTCATTGGCTTACCTATGTTGGCTTACCTAAGTTGGAAATATAACTAAATTAGTTGGAACTGATGGAAATTATATAAAAATTTCTTGAATGGTCAAATAGGGGGTTGGTAGTGATTAGAGAGAAAGTTTTGAAGAGTTTTCTAGAAGAATTCAATAAAACTATATTAGTTTTCCTGCAAATTTTTGGATTTTTCCATGTTGTAGCAAATTATACATTCTTGTATTGTGGATTATCAATGCCTAACCTATATGGTTGTGTAGGGATTCTAATATAATTTTATTTTCTTCAAGTCTCATCCATTTTCATGCAGATTTGTTAAAGTTATCCATGTTTTTGTGAAAGGTGGTTCGAACCCGAACTTAGGGAAACTAGTGAGTTTGAAAATTGAATAACTTTTAATGCAACCAAGGGAATATTCTATAACCTTGGGTAATATTGTATTTTGATTTATTCTTTAAGATTTGAGTTTTTTCAAAGTAAGAAAGCATGTTTGGTGATAGAAAATGGAGGCCCTAGTTCTGATTTTGGTATGCAAGAGTCATAAAATGATGATAGGTTTTAGAAATTGTTAAATCTGTGTTAAATCTAGGTGTTTGGGCACACAAAGATTGTTGAAATTGTATTTTTTGGATTTTTATACCTTTTCCAAGTCATTGGTTATAGAATTGGGAGTAGATTTCAAGTATATGCTTTGGAAACTTGGCCTAATTAGCCCTTAAAAACTAACAATCAACAGTAGTTGGTCCATTTTCTCCAAAACAACCCATGTGGAATTTTGTATATGTTGTAGATATCCTTAATAGGTATCTTTAAATTTCATCCTTTTATGTCCATTGATCACATATAGGGAGTTATAGTTCTAAAATCATAAAGTGAGGCCTATTAGGCGTATTGATTCTCAATGAAGGAAGTAGCCTTGTTAGTGACTCCAAGGTTGTGTCAAGTTTTGATCTAGTTTTTTGATGTTCCTTAATGTCTAAAATGTTCAAGGGCCAGTGGTGTGATTTAATGGATGGTTGGGGTCTTGTATTGGTCACTGTGACCTTGATTATTGTATTCCCATGTTACCTTGTGGAATTGGTTTTGAAACCCATTGTAACTCTCAAACCTTTGTTCATGTTTAAGTAAATCTAATTTATTTTTGAAACATCCTTGGATCCTATGCATCATACAACATGCTCTCAATTTTGTGCTACAATATTTCTTCATAAAATAAATTAGTGCACTTATTTGAGTCCTCGAGAGAAAAAATGATAGTATCATATATGGCTTGCAATAACCATATAAGGCATACCGATAGCTTCTTTAAAAATGTATTCTATTTACCAAACCATTCCCTAAACCCAAACCGGTAACTTAGGTCATCTATTCTATGAACTATAAATATCATGAATTTATGCATTAAAATGTTTATCATCCTCAATGCATCAAACTCACTCCTAAGGGTTCGCAAGTCCTAAATACAATTCCAACACCTTAAGGTATTTCAAACTACCCTAAATGACCCAAAATAATCTTCTATACTCACCCTTTTATTGGTTCAACACCCAAATGATCAAAACCCAACCAAGGCTAGTGTCCCTCCAACCAGGATAGTTTTCTGAACTTGATCAGTTTGACCCTTAATATGGATAGATGAATTTTTCTAGAAAAAATGAAAGTTGTAGGTAACTCTAAGATCTACTATACACCAAAATTTGAGGATCCCATGACTTCATTTGACTGCTCAAACATTAATATTTTAGACTGGTAATTCTAGAACATTTACTGAGACACTCATACTTCCTATAGGATAGTCAATCCCAAACCCTTGCAAATGACTCCAAGTGATCAAAAATTACTAAATGTTCTTGGTAGACATCCCTTATACCTTAACAAACCCGTGGATCCTCTCCAAACAACCACAATGTTATGAAATAGAAAATTCTCTCCAAACTGTTGTCTTGTTGTCCTCTCTCAGTCATAACAACACTTTGTCACTTTCCCCTCCAAACACGTGCATACTTCTACATGGAATCCTGAAAGAATTAGGGGAAAAAAATACAATGGATTATCCTTCATCTCATTTGTGGTGAAGGTCCCATACATCAAAACAAATGATTATCCCAATTGTGCAAATGAAAAAAATATGGTGGTTTGTTAAGATTGGCACGACTCTTGCATCCATACTTCAAATTGTATTGAGGTTTTGGATCTTAGGCCTTTCATATGCATTTAAGTTCACTATGAAATAGTTATTTAAATTAAAGTATTCAAGTTTCAATGACAGAAAAATGCTCAAATCGACATTGGTTAAAGACCCTTTAATATGGATCTTAAAAGTCATGTATGTTTAGGATTGATATGGATATGAACCTATAATATAATTTTTTGGTTATCACAAGGAATCCATTGAATTTATTTGGATTTTATGCTAATTGATTTCATATGAGATTTTAGGTTGTTATGGGTAAATAGTTGTTTTCCATGTTATAAATTTGTTGAACACATATGTTGTAAATTTTCTTTGATAGAAGGTGTTTTGTCACATGCATTTGTCTCTATTTCAATGGTATGCAATTGTTAATATTAACTGGAACATCAGGTGAGGTCCTCCAGCATTTTGTGTTTTTTGTGAGACACTTGTTATTACACATTGTTTAACTTAGTGTTATCGAGAAGGTGATACATAGACAATCTGATTTTTTGGTTGCTTTCCTTAAAGATGTATGTGCATTAATCCTATTTTTATCAACATATTCAAAACATATTGGAATTTATGCAAAGAGGGGAAACTTTGAGATTTGAGGTAAGTTTGTGAACTATTTACAACTTTTTTATTGATTTTTTTTATACAATTGGTTATAATGTTACAAAGAAGGGACGTAATATATAGTATATATAAGGTAGATATGATAAATATAAAAAAAATAGTCATCGTAAAATTAGTTTTGTTCTCAGGATTTTGTGTATTAGATTAAACTTGGGGGTATGAGATATTTCTAATGTTGAAAGAAATGGGTAGGTCAAAAATAATACAATAGGGGAAATATACATTCTTATTGTTCTTCATGTCTTTGAGTGTTTATTTTTCTTCATGTCTTGTGGTAGGATAGATCATAATAGCAGGAAAAACATTCTTTGTCTTTCATTTCAAAGTGCCTATCCATTTTTCTTACAATCGATAAATTTGGAAGACATTCTCTCCTTGCAAACTCCCTTTCCACATGAGCCTAACAAGGAAAGAAAGAAAAAGAAGAGAAATGTTAATTAGTACATGCAAGATGTAATGTTTTTTGTACGCTATCTCAATACTCTACTAAAAATGCTAATTTATTTAGCAATTTCTACCTTAAGAGCCTTTTTAAGTAAACCATCTTTCCCTTAGAATCCATGCCAACCTGCACATGCAAGGTATATTTTCCGAACATTGAAAATTCCCAGAGTATTTTTATAGCTTCCATTAAGGCACCCAAAAGTAACTTGTCATGTGACACAAAAATTTTATGGAAGAGCTCTTGGTAGAGCTCTGTTGTAATTTTCCCATGTGGTAACCAGTTAACTAGTGCCACATTTATAGCTTCAAGACAGTTAAAACCACAGTTAAAGCCTGCATAATATTCTCAAGGAAAAGTAAGTATGAACTCCCCCACTTGCTGAACACACTTGTAAATTGGAACACCTTCACACTTTAAAATGGAAGGAGAAAGTTGAGTTACCTATTCTAAAATAAAATTTAAAATGTCAAAACTCACATCTCTAGAAAAGGACTAAAAAATCTAGACTTTTTCAACATTATCCATAAACATTAATCCAGCAATCAGTTGCATGATACCAATAACCAAGCATAGTGGCATATCATAATAATTTAATAATTTATCCATCCTCGTAATCAAAATTTAAAACCAAAGAAATGAAAATGAAATATAGATAGTCTAGTTTAATATAAAAAACTCTAATCATCATTGTTGTCAATCTAAATAGTAGCATGTAATATAATTTGGTAGTTCATTTCAAACTTACCCAACTCAATACAATTAAATGAAATGGAAATTCCATGTGTTATGCATCCAATGGCACTAAGAGTTGAATGAGGTAAAATAGATTACCAGGATGACTGGTAAGTAACTGTTCAAAATTTCATCACATATATTCAAAATTGTTGATTTGTTTCAAATGTTGGTGTGAAAAGAATAATTTCCTAACCAATTTCCCTCTGGGTTTATTTTCAAACCTAGTTAGTTAAATTTACTTAGGGAACATTTATGTTGCTTATTTTTTCTTATATCATATGATAGTGACACTTGTCATAATCATTTATTTTCCTATATAGAATTTTTAATAGCTTCTCTCTTGTGTGTAACATTCTTTAGTGTTGCAAAAGATCTCTGCTCCTTTGAATCCTTTAGGTGAGTTTAATATAGCATCAGAGCTCTAAATGAACAAGCACAATCTCATTTTTTTGAATATTTTGCCAAGTTTTCTTGTTGAGTTCATCTTGGTCTTAATCTGACCTCACAATTGAGTATAGAAAGCCCAAATCTGTATGGATTGATTATTAAAGATTTCATTACAGTCTCTTAGAGACTTATTTCCTAGCCCTCTACCCCATCATAACATCCATATTGTCCTTTCAAAGGCACTGGAGTATTTAAATTTTTTTCCACATACTCTTGAGAATATTCATCCATATGCATTGTTATTTGGAGAAGTATATCTTTTACAAAGTTTAAGGACCTCTTTCATGTAAAATCTTAAGTGTTTTATAAAGTAACTGATCCACAAACCTCATACCCCTAAAATTTGTACATAATATGCAGAAAGAACATTAGCTTAGGATCCTACACCTCACCCTATTCACAAAACATGGAGATGTTTTTAACAATCCATGGATGCAATGCACAATTGGAAGTCATTAATTTTGTTTCTATGCATGTGGTAGATTTCTTGTGGTTTTTTCTTCAAATATCATTCTCAAAACTCAAATATCACATTTTGAATATGTACATGGGTAAAGGATTGTCCTTGGGGGCTCATATTGAGTCATCCTTTCTTCACTTAACATATATTTTCTCTTGAAGTTTCTCTTAGGGGGAGTGTCAATGTGAACAAGGTTTCACCCCAATGAATTTCACTCTTGTGTCCTTTACAATCTCAATTAAGGTTACTTATGGAACATTTATCCTCTATTTATCATGGCATATGATTGTGACATTTTTCATAATCTTACGTTGTCCTATGTATCAACCTTGCCTATAAAAAGATTATCTGATGCATTATTCATCTTATATGCATATACCATTATTTCTAGTATATCATTCTTCATTGCTTTTCTCTTGTGCAAAAGGCTCTTTGGTGTTTCACAAGATTCATGTTCCTAGAGTTATTTTAGTGAATTCAACATCAAAAAGGTTAGATCCACCTTAGGTACATGAGATGGCTTCTTACATTAATAGGGTTTTCAAGTATCTCTGGAAGTGGGTAGTAGATGACTATGTTCATTAGGAATGTGTCTTGATAATTTCATATCCTTTCACAAACAGATATTTGTTAAAATTATAAGGACTTTGTATGAGTCTTATGTGTTGAGTGTCATTGTGCCTCTATGGCACTCAACACATAAGACTCATACAAGGTCCTTATGATTTTAACAAATATTTTTACATGTAAAAAGGTTAGATCCATGTTCCTAAAAATATGCTCTTTGGTTTTGCACAATATTCATGTTCCTATGAGTTCTTATAGTGACTTCAACATCAAAAAGGTTAGATCCACCTCAAGTACATGATATGGCTTCTTACATTAATAGGAAGTTCATGTATCTCTGGAAGTGGGTAGTAGATGACTATGCTTATTATGAATGTGTCTTGATAATTTGTATCCTTTCACATACACTTATTTTTTAAAATTATAAGGACGTTGTATGAGTCTTATGTGTTGATTTCCATTGTGCCTCTATGGCTAGTCGCATTGAGTTTAAAAGAATATAAATGCTATTAAGGACTAGCAACTGCATATGTAGGCAAATTTGAGCAACACTAACCAACCATCAAAGTTGTTGGTTTCATCATCTCTCATTTATGTTTGAATGTAAGCCTTTGCATTTATTGTATGAGAAAATGAACCAAACATAAACAAAAAACTCTATCTTGTAGAGATAGATACATCATAAATTAATAGCAATAATAAAATAAGTCAAGTATGTACCATTCTTACAGAGGGCTATGAAATTCTCAAATGATACCTATATAAAGTAAATGAATGTGTCCATAATTTCATATCCTTTCATGTACATATGTTTGCTGATATTATAATGACCTTGTAGGAGTCCTATGTGTAGACTGCCACTATGCCTCCATGGCTAGTCATGAGTAAAATAGAATAGAAATGCCATTAAGGACTAGAAACTAAATATGTAGGAAAAATTAAACAAAACTAACAAATCATCAAAGTTGTTGTCTTCTCAACCTTCATTTACATGTTTGAATGTAAGCCCTTGCATTGATTGAATGAGAAATTGACCCAAATAAACAAAGACAAATGCATCATACATTAATAGAAAAATAAAATAAGATAAGTTTGTATCATTCATAGAAAGGGCTATGAAATTCTCAATTGACACCAGTATAAAGTAAATTCTGAATTTATAAAGTCTACAGCACATGCTTTCTCTCCACTCTCTTCCATTAGAACATTGCTTGTAAGTAAATTGCATGCTTTTTTTTCTCTCCAACTTAAAACTCAAAATGGTTGCTAAAATCTTAGTGGATTTTATTGAAAATTGAAGTGGGTTCATGAAATTTTGTTGAAAGTTTTCAATATTTGAAATGGATGGAGGAATGTTTATTGATTTTTACTAATTTTCCTTGGCTATGTGGAAAATTCCTTGGGTATAAAAGAAGGCTAGAATCAAGGGGACATCAGTATGTTAAGTTTAATCATGCCAACTATTCCTTTAACTTTTTGCATTATTTCATTATGCCTTATATAAAATTAGCCTTAACTTGTAATATAAATTTGAATCATTTTCTATTTGTAAAGTTGACTTACAAAATTTTAATGTATTTTATGTTTGTTTGTAGAGCTTGAAAAGAATATACCTGATTTATATGTTCTAATTACTACACCTTTCCATCTAGCCTATGTGACTATAGAGCGGATCAAGAAGGAAAAGAACTTACAACTTCTTCTCACACCTGGTATATCTTCTGATCATATTGATCTCCATGCTACAACAACAATTGGCTTGACTATTGCAGAAGTTATAGGTACTAGTCCCATTATATCTGAGCTCTATATTTATGTGTTGTTTACCAAGTTTGTGAAAGAGTTTCTAGTGTGAAACATTTGGTGCTATTTATTTATAATTTAATTTTTGTTATGTACTAAATTTTTCAAGAAGTAAATGAGGTGTTAGTTGTAGAAATGAACTCGTGCGCATTCTCATATTGATGCACAATTTCCTTCCCAGGTATATGCAGACTAGTTCAGGGAGACTTGAATGTAGTTTTTGTTTCATACCTGTCATATGATGGGGTAATGGGCTACTACTAAGACAAAAAAAAGGAAGATAAACAAGGACACTTTGTTTTTGTGGGGTGAGTAATAAATGCATGATTAAGAAACTGGGTCCAACACATGGAAAATACTTTTTTGGTTGTGATAATTGGTCCATTAAAAGAGGTGCAGCTTGTGCATATTTTGAATGGGTTGTTCTAGATGTGCCTTCGAATGCTTAGATTGTGAAGAAGGGTGATAGTTAATTTGGTCATTTTTATTCTTCCTCTCTACACATTCTGGTATTTTTGAAAGGAGAATTGGTGTTTGATATTATGGTTTGGAATGGGTTAATCTATAATTTTATTATTTGTTTTCTTCATATTTCTTGCTATATTGAATGTTATTTTTCACAATTTCTAGCAAATACATGAATGAAATAGGATATGTTGTTGATCCCTAAAGCTTTTTTTGTCTATTAGTGTCTTACACTTAGTCATTTTCTAGGCAATGTTGGTCGGTCATCACTACGACCAATTCATGTGTATTGTACATTTACTGAGCAGTAGTCATTGTCGAGTAAAAAAGTGGTCACCAAGTACTTCGGTATTAGTCGAGTCAGCTTTTGTCAAGCTATGTAAAGATGACAGTGTCAAGCACCAAGGTATAAAGAACAGTGAATGTCAAGTGCCAGAGATATCAAATGTCGAGCAATCTAGAATTGACATATGTGTTTTTTATGGCACAAACACTAAGGTAAAGCATTTTGGTCGACATTCATATTTCATTTATTGTTTTTTGAAGAAATCACAAAGGTGATCATGCTCTTTTATTGTAATCATTTATCCCTATGTAATATATGGAACCAGTTAGAATTAGGGAAAGGTTAAGTGGTAAAAGGAGACAGTCTAGATCATAGATCTTAAATCTTGGAGAAAGTTAATTGTCTATATAAGATGTGATCGGAACCCTAAAATGTATTATCATGAAGAGAAGAGTATGAAGGAGATCTCATACTTTCAAAGAAGAGAATTATTTTGATGATCAGAAATAGAGTTCAGTGACCGATCAGAGTAGAGAAAAGTAGTGAAGGACATAATAGAGACATATTTGATAGAAGAGATCAAATATATATTGTAAGGAGAAGATCTGTAATCAGCATCATAGTGTAAACCAAAGGATCAGGTACTGAGACATTTTAACAGGTGTATCAGGGTAAATCTCTTAACAGAGTAGTTTTGATAGACCTTAGTAAATCTCTTAACTAGGTGCTTACTTAGTTCTAAGTTTTAAATCCTTTTGCAAGGTAGATTGTGTAAGTCTCAAAACTCTTAACAGGGAAAACCCCTCATAGGGTAGATCATATTTTTTGATCAAACTTGTAGCCCTAATAGGAAAAATTTATACTACAGTAGTGAAGATTTATGGGTGTCATCCCCACCCTAGTTTTACCTTTCAAGGGTTTCTGGGTAACCAAAATCATTGTGTTATGTTTATTTTCATGGGTGATGATTAGATTATTAGATCTGTTACATTGTTAAGTGTTATGCTCATGCTATGCAATTTAGTTTATGTCAAAATGTATAAATTGGTGATATCTAATTCACCCCCCTCCTCTCAATATCACACTTTCCCAATAGATTTCTAGCAATTGTTATTAGAGCTTAGTCTCCTAAAGAAGTCTAACCACTTGTGATATAAAGATCTTGAGATGGAGGTTTATAAGTTGGGAAAAATCATAGAGAATCATAAGATTGACATCCAGCTTGCATTACAACAACTTGAAGCATCCAAAGGTGAACTGAAGAAATCTCTAAGAAGAAGAAGAGAAATAGCTATTCAACGTAATGAAACACAATATCAAGAAGATGATACTACTAGACTAATTGATAGTGGAAACTCTACAAAAAGTGACAAAACCATACAAGAATTGCTAGAGAAAAATAGCATACTAAAAGAGAACATCAGAAATCTAAAGAGAGGAAAAGAAATACAATCTATAAGACTCTGTGAAGTGGTAGAATAGAAAAAGAAAGTTGAATAAGATAAGACAATGGATGAAGAAGACAAAAGACAAATATAAATGAGACTTGATGAGAGGACAAGTGACATGCAAAGACTAACAAACAATCAACTAGACATGGTAAATCAACTGCTACTAGTTAATCAAGAATTGGGTAGGAAAGATGTGGAAATCACCAATCTGAGATCAGAAAACAATCAACTGATGAATGAATTAAGATCTAAAAAGGAGATCAATGAAAGGATGAACAATCCTAATGAAGCTCTAAAATACTTTGAAGATTTGTTAAGATCACCTAGAAGATCTAGTGATACATCTGGACTTGGACATGATGAGCACTTATCATCCACTAAGGAAGGAGAATCATCAAAGAGTAGAGAGAAAAGAAATGCAAAACCAAAGGACAACAATCCCACATGCCATCACTGTGGAAAGCTAGGACATATAGTCAACATCTATAGAAGCAAACATAGTAAGTCTGATCCTAAACCAAAATTCAATGGACATTGATTAACTTTAAGAAAAATGAACATTAAGCACATGAATGTAGGACAAAGGTTAGTAATCCACCTACCTCACCTAAATTTCAAGGACACTATTTCAACTATCATAAATATGGACATAGAGAATTTGAGTGTAGATCCAAACCCAAGTGGTAATCCAATCAACAAACTAAGTCACCTACGAAGGGAAATACATACAATTGGGACTACAACACTTGGTACAGTTGTCATTACTATAGAAAATATGGTCACATTGGAGAAAATTGTTTGAAGACACATTTTAGAGGTAAATCCAAGAGTTGGATGAATTGAAGTATGGTATGCTATAAATAAAATAAGATTGGTCACCTAAAGAAAGATTGTAGAGCACACATACCGAGTAGTGATCAAAGAAAGACTGAAGAAACTATTGAGAAAATGAGAAATCAAATGAACAAAATATGGAAGAAGAAAGAAGAGGCAAGCAGTAGTGAAGCCAGTGCACATGAGGTCACCCAATCTAATGGATCAAGTGATCACACTACTTTGAATTAAGAAAACAAGGTATGTATGGAACTAAATCGTATAATGTTTTACTTTACATCAGTTCCTAATATTTGATGAGAAAAATTCCATATTAGATAGATTATGCATTAGGACAGATTTGAGCAAAGAGCTACATTGCATATTTGATGTCGAGCATCACTATTCTAGTCTATATTGACCGAGTCACTAGTGTTTGTCGAGTACCTTTGATAGCCGAGATATGATGTACATTGATCTGTAACCAAATGGTTGTATTGATCGAGCTTATATTGATTGAGTTTAACATAAAATTGTCGAGATAGTTTTATCTCACCTAAAAAGTGTACAGATCATTAATGAAGCCCTAATCTGACCATTTGAAGTCTATAAAGCAGGAAGTTACCATTTATTTAATTTCACCAATGAATTGAGAAATTTTTCAAAGTGATTCAAGAGTGAGTAACCAATCCAATTAGTGCTAAGTGTGATATGCAGAAATCTTCACAGTGTGCCATCGGCAAATATCTAAAGAATACTTGTGCAAGGTATTTTATTGAGTAAATATTTTTAGCATTCAAACCCTTAAGTTAAAACTTATGGCATCATCTTCATCAGTTGCAATGAAGAAGAAAGGAAAAGAGGTTTTCAATGTTCAATTAGTGAGGAATGAGGCATGAAAACCATAGAAGTTCCAGGCCATTCTAGAAAGTGCAATCATGGGAGATATGACTGGAGACCTATTGTCAATTCCAAAGAAAGTCTTAATTATCAATGATATTTGTTCATGTTACATGTGTAAGATTGGAGAAATTGATGATTATGAACTTAGAGAAGCATACGATAAACTACGTAGCAACGAGGTGTTGAAGCCAAAACACCAGAAGGTTATCGAGCAAGGGTTGGTTCATGCCCTTGATTTTTTGCAAAATTTCAAAGTGGAATGGATCAAGATTATACTGAGTAGGGTACATGGTATGAAAATTTGGCTAGAGGATGGACCAGACCAAATGACCAAAGATATGATTCATCGAGTAATAGGATACCCTAAGCTCACTGGAAATAAAACTATGAGATACAAACAAACACCCAAGTAGTATGGAATAAGCGAGGCATGACTATCTCTACTATCATAGACCTAGAAATTGAATTTGTAATAAGGGTGATAGCACACAAATTTTATCAGTCCAGTTGGTTGGATAGTGTACCATGCATGGCATTAGACCAAGCTAGGAAGATAATAAAGAAGGATCATATATATGACCTTTTCAAGCTCCAACTGACACAACTTACCGAGAATCTTACATCAATTCAAAAAGAAAATAATTCTATGTGTAAGTTTTGTTCCCTACTTGTTTGTTTATTTTTCTACATTCAGAGAAGTTTTCCTACTGTTGGAGGAGTAGAATGGGATAAGAATAGACCAGTGATAGTTCAGGTTAATGAGTTTATTGGCCAAATGGGTGATAATTTTGAAAGCATAATGGAGAACTACTTTGTTGAGTTTAAGAAGAAAATGAGGAAAAGAAGTAGAATTCCTATACCATTAGTGGAGAAATACAATCAGGACATATATTTTCTAGTAGACACTAACTATACATATGAACAAGCAGTAATACGGAGGGTATCATGTCTAATTCCATTACCTTATGAGGTAAACATTGATGAAACAATAATAGCAATCACATCCCTATTAGCTGAGGAAGTTGACAAGAAGGCCACACATTTTGGAACCTATGAGGTAGCTAAGGCCAAGATAACCATGGGATTAAAGTCTACTACCATGGATAGAAAAAGGAAGAAGATAGTGAAAAAAATTGAGAAGATGATAGGAGGAGAAGAGGTAGACACACCTCCATAAATGACTCAAAGATTAGGAGAGAATAAGTCAAGTGAGTCAAGTGAAAGTGAAGAGAAGGATAAAGTGGTAGAAAAGAAAGGCAAGAAGGCATCAGTTTTTGAGCCCATAAGGAAGACAATATAGAAGCCAAAATCCCATCTCCTCACTAGTACTTAGGTCGAGAAATAGGGAAGCCTCTACTATTGTAGTTGTCGAACCACAAAAGAAATCCCCTACATCAAGGAAAAGAAAACCAGTTCAGCCTAAGGCAATTTCGAGCTAGATAAGAAATAACCAAGGAGAAAAATCATTTTGGAGAAGGATGATGAGGAAACTAATAGTGATGAGAAAATAAATAAGAAGGTACCATCACAGAAGAAAACATTGGTAGTGGATGAAATATGCCACAACATCAAGAGCACCATTGGCCTAACAGGATTCAAACAAATAAGATTTGAGAAGATGAGTATTGAGGATAAGGAGAGAGTAGAACAAGAAATTATTGAGATTCTCTTTACATTTAAGATGACACCACTACAATTGGGGAATTTGTTTCCTGATGAGTTATATCAAAGAATAGCACATAAATGGGAATATGCCCTATATGACAGAAAAGAAAATCAGGGAGAGCACTCTTGCTCAAGTCATGCCAGACTTATCCCCTAATTACATTCAGAAGGAAGCAGCTCAAAAGACTAAAGAGTGTGAGAAGAAAGCTGAAATAACCATTGTTGATATCACTGATGACACTCCAGTGAAAACTCATATATTAACCGAGGAAGAAATTCAAGCTAAGGTAGCCAAAGATACATCTTTTCTGAGTAGTAATCCTTTGTTATTGCAAGTACTAGAGTATCCACAGATTGAGGATACATCAACTATTGAGATTCCATTAGTGATCCCAAATATAATCACAGTTGATCTACTAGTCGGTCATTAAAGTATTACTACTGAGGAACATGACAAGTCAGCAATTACACCCAAGACTACATCTATCAAGGAGATAAGTAAAGAGAAATCAGAAAATTTTGCATTGGTTGTAGTAAGTCCTCATGTGGAGGAAAAGGAAAAGGAAAAGGAAAAGAAAGAGATAGAGAAATCCAAGGATATTCAAGATACTAAGGAGCAAGAGGCAATAAAATATCTTATACAAATGCCAAGTGGTACAACACCTGGGAAGAAGTCACAGAAGAAGAAGGAGAAATCTCCTGCTACACAGGTGACACTCGAAGAATTTATTATGATTCCAAAATGGGACACAAATAACTTGACCTATGAACAAATGCAAATTCTGAAAGATCTGTTGAAGAAGAAGATCAAATGGGAAGAAATGAAAAGAGAGCATCAGCAAAAGCAAGTGCTTCATGAAATAAAAGGTATATTCATAGATTCTTTTGATATGACTGATGTAAATGACTCTGACCCTATTGTGGAACAACTTGTTCACATTTTCAAGAAAGTGATTGATGATAACATCAAGGATAATGACAAGTTGTTGCAGTGTTCAGAAAGGAAATTTGATACCAAGGTACTCAATAAGGTCTCTGGAGACATCGTAGTGAAATAGGTAGAACTCTCAACCTTAATAACAAACTTAGAAGAAGTTGTACAAAATGCACATTCTTTGTACAAGAAATTGTGCAATGTAGAAGAGTTTACAAAGGACAACCAAGATTTGGTAGACAAGATATAGTTAGATATCAAGTCTACAGGTCATTCATTTAGCATGGATGCAAGTTCCATCTCTATGCATTTTACAAGGCTTCTACATGCTCAAGGGAGATTAGCTGAGTTGGTGGCTAATAATGGTAAGATAAGGGATAGAATACTCTCCATTAAAAATATGTTAACACCTACTCTGGAGGCTATGAAAAGAGAGTTAGTTAAGGAAAAATAATTAGTTCATAAAGATCCCCATCTTTCTATTTCCAAGAGCCTAGTTGAGTTAGCTATTGAGCTAGAAGTAAAGTCTAAGGTTTTGAAGTCTGTAACGTCTAGTTGGGACAACACATTGAGTATGGTCATGCAACTTCACAAACCATTTTTGGACAAGTATTTCAAGATCCCTACACCCCAAGAACTTCAAGTGACAAAAACAAGGGGGAAATCAGAGTGACATGACATGAAAATTCAAAAAGGGGAAACAACATGTGAGATATCAAAAAGCAGAATCGGAATGAAGAAAGCAGGGATGAATGGTATGACATACTATTTTTGTAAATATATATATGTATTCAAGTGTATGTCAAATAAGGAAGTCTTATGTGTACATATGTAAATTTTATTTTTGACGACCAAGTTAATTTTTAGGGGGAGTATTTTGTAAACATTTTTTTAGTACTAAGTACTCTTGTAAATGTAATGAAAATGTCATGGTGAAGTGTTTTTGCCACTAATGTCAAAGGGGAAGATTCTTAATCCCTAAGGTTTTTTTGTCTATTAGTATCGTATACTTATTCATTTTCTAGGAAATGTTGGTCATGTTAATATGATTTAGAACAATAAAGAGGGGGGGTGAATCAGTTGTTCTCAGGTCCAGATGTATAAAAAAAACTTTAGAACTCTTCAACAAATCAGATCTAATAACCAACAGCTACTCGGTCATTACTAATTGCATCACATAAACATATAATAGTGTGGTCCACTTATCCAATATAATCTAACTTGTAAAACACAGAAATGTTCAAACCAAAACATTCACACAAGTATCAACACCAGGATTTATAGTGGAAACCCAATTTGGGAAAAACCACTTTGTAACATGTTACTATTATGTTCACTTTTCTGAAGTGAGCTCGGTGAAAAGCCAACCTTGTCAAAGGTTACAAACACACTGTTAGGTGTGACCTGATTAAAGGATTTAAACCACTTTGTTAAAAGTGTACCTTGTTATAGGACTTACATACACTCTATTAGAATGCAACCTTGTTCAAAGGATTTATACCTATGACTATTAAGTCAACCTCTGTTAAAAGGATTTTGACTATTACAATGGTTAGAAAGTAGCAGTAATATTGATTTGAAAAATATACAACTCACTTCGCAAATATCAGATCCAATTCCGTACACATATGCTGGCTTACTAACTGTAAACCTTTACCATCTCCATCACTGATCTACTTAGAACTCTCTTCAAGAAATCACAACACTTCTCCTTTATCCTTCTCTGCTTAGACAGTCAATAACATCAACAACACTTCCAACATCCTCTTTTTTCTCAACCTTTATCTTAGATTCCCTTAATACTTCCTCTATTAGGTCAATACATCTTTTTCTGCTTAATCTCCTTCATAGATCTTAGGGTTAGGTCAGATTCATTGAATCCATCCTACATTATGTTCTTTGGCTATCCTTCTAGAACTATCTCAAATCTCTTAATAGATTTACAATAAAACATTTTACAGTGCATTAAATGCTTTCATACAATCAATAAATAAAGTCAACACATTTTACATAATCCAAGAATTCAATGATGTCCGCTGGAAATCTGAATTCTTCCTCAAATGCAAAATACTAACGCTCGGTCAATACTGTGTTCAACTTCTTGGTCTTCACTAGAAATCGTGGTCTCCTCATAAACTATTTCCTCAGCTAATACTGTCTTCCTCGACAATTAACTAGTGTTTGGTCAACACTAAATTTACTCGGCATATACTAGCTCGGTCGACACTAACAACACTTAGCTTAAACTAGATTTCTTCACTTTTGCTTGGTTAAGCCTACCAGTTTAGTCTTCATTCTTACTTAGATAAACAATACATTATCTTATCATTGTGCCACATAAGAAAGTACTCATTGAATTATCAAGATAACTCAACCTTTCCTTAGGTGCTATTGTTACAAACCTTGCCTTACCCCTTAACAATACTCAAATAGATATAGTACTTTCTAAAATAGTAATAGTCTTACCAATTAAGGTTTGACATCAATGACAATACAACAATTGCTTCAATTGCAGTTTCCAACAATCTCCCTCTTTAGCATTGATGGCAACACCATATGAATATCACATGAATTACCAACCAATCCAAAACTTATCTATCCATCAGAAATATTTATAATATCCTTAGCTTCATTCTGATACAAAATCAATTAGCCATGCTTGTATGACCGTGCACTGAATTTCTCCCTCTGTCTTGATCTTCTCATTCTGTCTATTCATCTATGATCATCTCCCTCTTTGACAAAAATGCCAAAGTAGCAACAAAAACATACATCCTACAAATGTAGATATCATCTTTTTAGTATTTCTCCCTTTGTCATCTTTTCTTATGACTGATTCTTGACTTTGATGTACTTTTCTCAACTCTAGGCTGCTCCTAAAGTGTGACCTATTTCTACATCAACTTGTTAGATACTCTTTGCAACACATATGATGTAGTGCTCCTAGCTTGACTAGGCAATCTCAGTTAGGGGAAGGACCCCTAATTGACTTCTTAGGTATTCATGAGCTTCTTTAGGTAAAGCCTTAGTGAATATGTTTGCTAATTGTTCCTTTGTATTCACATACTCCATTCGGACATCTTTATCTTGTACCAATTCTCTCAAGTAATGATACTTGATGGCAATGTGTTTGGTCTTTTTGTGAATCACTAGATTCTTAGAGATGTTGATAGCACTTGTGTTGTCATAGAGGATGACAACTAGTTCAGTGATTTCTTCTTTCATGCCTACCAACAATTTCTTTATCCATATCAAATTTTAATAGTTCACAGCTGCAGCCACATACTCAGCTTTAGCAGTAGATTGGGAAATGCAATTTTGTTTCTTGCTTGTCCAAGAAACTAATCTCTATCCAAGAAAGAAAGCTCCACCACTAGTACTCTTTCTGCCATCTACATTTCCTCCCCAATCAGCATCTGTATACACTCTCAGTTCAAACTTGTCATGCTTCTTGTAGTACAATCCATAGTCAGCAATCCCCTTCAAATATCTCATGATTCTTTTGACCGCCATCATGCGAGTTTCCTTAGGATTGGTAGAGAATCTTTCCACAATCCCAATAGCTAATGCAATATCTTGTATGCTATGTACAACATATCATAGCTTTTTTATCATAGATCTATACAAAGTCTGGTTAACTTCTACAGCATCATCATTTTTAGACAACTTCTGTCTAGTAGCCATGGGAGTATTTATTGGCTTTGAATCTTCCATACCAAAGGTTTTTAGTATCTCATGAACATATTTAGAATGGGTAATGAAAATTCCTTTCTCCATTTGATATACTTGTAAACCAACAAAAAATTTGATCTCCCCAAACATATTCATTTCATTTTCAGTTTGCATTTCATTTGAAAATTTCTTACATAAGGCATCTTGTCCACCAAATATAATATCATCTACAAAGATCTTAGCTAACAAGATTCCTTTACCTTCTTCATCTTTCATGTATAGATTTATTGTTTCAATTGTCATTGAGAATCCAATCAATAATAGGTAATTGTGCAGTCTCTCATACCATGCTCTGGGAGCTTGCTTCAGTCCGTATAGTGTTTTATTCAGTTTGCAAACCATGTGTCTTTTGTTTGGATCAACAAATCCTTCTGGTTGTTCAATATACACTTCTTCTTCTAATATACCATTTAAAAATGCAAACTTAACATCCATTTGGTATACCTTGAAATCTTTATAGGTAGCATATGCAAGTAGAGTTCTTACTCCTTCCAATCTTGCTACAGGGGAAAATGTCTCCCCATAATCTATTCCTTCTTCTTGTGTGTAGCCTTTTCATACCATCCTAGCTTTGTTTCTTGTTATTTGACCATGCTCATTCAGCTTATTAGGAAATACCCACTTTGTCCCAATGAAATTCTTATTTTCTGGTCTTGGCACCAAAGTCTAGGTATCATTCTTCTCTATCTGGTCTATCTGTTCATTCATTGCTTCTATCGAGTCTTCATTTTCTAATGCCTCCTTTGTTGTCTTAGGCTCAAATTCACATAGTAAACATGTTGGATCTCTTGCCTGTCTTCTCGTCTGAATTCTAGTATCTTTATCTCCAATAATTTGTTCAGGCTTGTGATGTCTCCTTACATATTCTGCACTCCTTTCATTTTGCTCATCAGGCTCACCAACAAGATTGTCAGATTCAGCTTCTAAATGCTCAGCAACCTCTCCCTGATACACAGAAGCTTCTTCCTATCACTCGACACATTCTTCTTCTCCCTCGACATTGTTTTCCTGATGCTCAACATTTCTTACCTGAGACTCAGCATCAGGTATAAGTTTTTCACTTGCCTCTTCTTCTTATATATACACAAAAGATCTATAATCTTCTGGTTCTCTTTTACTGTCAGCTTCATTTTTCTCTTTTTTGATCTATACTCAGTTAAGAGTATAAATAGATGTACTTACAACTTCTTTCCAATACTTCTGTGCAATATTCTTTTCAATCATTAATGTTCTTGCACAATCCAAGATAGATTTGTTCCTTCTCTCTGCTATACCATTATGTGGAGGATTTATAGGTGCAAACATATGTCTTTTGATCCCTCTATCATTGCAAAACACATTAAATTCATTGGATATAAATTCTCCACCTCGGTTAGATCTCAAACACTTCAGGTTCCTACCTGTCTCTTTTTCAACCTTAGCCACATACCACTTAAAAAATTGAAAAGCATCAGATTTTTCCTTTAAGAACATTGCATGCATCATTCTGGTATAATCATTAACAAACAGGATAAAATATCTAGCACCACAATATCTTTGTACACCCATCGGTCCTCTCCTTTTGGTTTGTTGAGAGTAATTGAGATTTATTAATTGATTTAATTGATTTATTTTAGCCATGTACCCCTTGAATGGGTTGAATTTGATTTAATCCAAGACTATACAATTAATTATATTTTGATTTAATTTCACTTGATTAAAGTCCTCTCAATTTTGATTTTGATTGAATTAAGATTTGATTTTTGTTTTGATTGGCTAATTATGCATTGTGATTCAATTGTGTACTTGATTTGCCTTGATTTGACTTGATTTTCTTTGATTTGCTCTTTGTCCATTTTTAGGTGATTACAAATGCCCCTCTTTGAGTTGACATGCAAAGCATGTCGATTCAAAGAATACTCTGATTTTTCTTGATAATAGGTCCTAATTCATTGATGGGCGATCTTTGATGTGGTTTGGTGTCTTTCGATGGTTGATCTTGATTTTTGATATGAGATTGATATAAATATGATCGATATGAAACTCTCTTGATATGGTTCTCTAATGATCATTCTGACATGATGTTTGTTCTGATGATGAATCTCTATATGATGTTTGATTTGATATGATGATTCTAAAATGATACCTGCTGTGATGATTGATTTCGATGCAATGCCCCATTCATTTGATTATGAAAAATCTTCTAATAAAAGCTTTCACTTTGACTTGTTGATCGGTCCCTCAATTTTTTTGATGATGTGACTGCTGATGTAGATCTGATTATCCGATGGGATGCCCCCTTGAAAATGAAATAAAATTCATACTTGATTTGATCATTGATTGATTCAGAATGATGCTGATCATTTGGTTTTAATAAAGTTCAGGTTTTTTTGATGAATTTTATTTGTATTTTCGATATCGATGTTGAATTCGGTTAATTTTGAATGTCACTGTGTCGATTATTATGATGATCACCTCATTTTATTAGATCAAATGGGGTAACAATGTACTTGCATAGGTAAAATTTACCTCCTTTTAGGTCAAAAACCTATATGAAGGGGTCAAAATCCCTTTTTACTATTCATTTACCATTGACTTTTTCCTTTGACTACCTTTTGCCTTTTCCACCTTCCACGATGTCTGTCCCTATCCACGAGCATCGCTTCGAGAAATGCCAGTGATATTATCAGTTGCCTAGCTCAGGACCTCTGGTGAGTACTTGTACCTTTCCATTTTTCCATTTTTAGCTATAATTTCAATTTTTTTCAATTTTTTCCAGTTAAATAGCTAGGTTTTCAATTTTTCTCGATAAAGGGGCACTTTTGCCACTTTTAAGGGTGCTTTCGCCTTCCAATGTGCGCTTCCACACTTTTAAGGAGTGCTTACGTGAATCACTTTGGTGCTTTCGCTCACCAAATTTAAGCCCTTCCATGCTTTTACAATTTCTTTGCACGCTATTGCCTAGTTGTAGCGCTTTTGCAACTTTTACATGCGCTTTTGTTGAATTTTCACACTTTTATGTCTTTTAAGAGTGCTTTTGATGTGCATTTGGGTGCTTTTGAATTTTTCATCGATTTTGCAATATTTATGTGTGCTTTCACACCTTTAAACAATGCTTGTGATGTTTGCCACTTTTGCTTAATAAATCAATGCTTCTGCTTTGCAAAATTTCAAGTTTTTTGGATTTTTGACCAAGTTGCAATTTTGTCGATGTTGTTAATCGATTGTTAGGTTTATGTTCCCAATTTTTGAGATTTTGTAACAAGTTGTAAGGTGTCAGTTAGGGTTTAGTTATAGTTAGGATATTCATCGTCCATCTAGATTCAGATGATGGGTGAAGATAAAATTTATGTTCTATCTGTGTAGAAACATGAAATCTGATTGTGGTTTTGATAAGTGTTGATGAATTTTTTATCGACTTAGAATAATCCCAATAATTTCTAATTTCCTTTCTGATGTGTTTAATCTTGCTTTTTGTAGTTGGATCTTGGTTCTTTACGTATCTCCCTTTTTCAATTTTGATGCAATGATTTGGAGCCAATTGATGTCTCCTTTACTAAGCTCGTTGAGTTCGGATTGGTGCCCCAAGTTTGATTTGGAAAAGATAGTGCTTTGTTGGACAATGCAACTGTTGAGTGTTTACTTAAGATTTGCAATTTTTTATTTTTACAAGATTTTTGAAATTTTTTATTTTTTTGAATTTTAGAGATATTTGATGTTTTCGGATTTTTAGAGATCTGTGATGTTTTTTTTTTCGGATTTTAAGATTTTTTATTTTTATTTTTGATTATTTGAGGAACATTTTTCACTTTTTTAGATTTTTAGAGATCACTTATTCTCAAGCAAGATCACATTGAATTTCCCCCAATGTCTAGCAAGGTATAGGACATGAAAAATGGATTTGTAAACTGATGGATGCGAGATGAATAGGCCATGATGGATGAAGTAGGTGTGTTACCCATAGGACCATCTCCTCAAGATTATCCAAGCTAGGGAAAAATAATATCTCAATATATGCCAATGATGTGGTGTTGGATAGCATATGGAATAATGACTTGGTGTCATGACAATGGTCCAAAGGAGTGGACATATCAAGAGACTTTTTCAAACTTTTTTTCTTTCATTTCTTTTAATCTTCATTTAGATCAAGATCAAGGGATGAATATGGATAGGATCATACAATCATGATAAAGGGGTGGTGAAGGCTATGAATAAATGGTTTGGGATTATGGGAAGGCTTCTTAGAAATAATGAAGGTGGCTTTAGGATAAGAAAGATCATGATAAGGTAGTGTGAATGCAACAAGTGAATAGGCCGATGGATAGGATAACTCATGTCAAGATGCTTAATGCTCATAGATATGTTCAACCTTGTCAAGATCAAAGGTGAAAGATGTAGTACGGATGTAAGTGAGATTAATGGTAGAAAGATGGAGGATATGATGGATGAAACTTGCCCCCAAGTGTAGAGTGCAAGAGAGAGGAATTACGCATGACACTTGTTTGCCAGGTTTTCATCATGGTACTTGTCCAAGATGCCATAAGAAGTGGTTTTCACCATAGGATGGGTTTCTTTTATTTTCTTTTTTCTCTTTTTGGATGGACTCAACCCTCATGCTCTTTGGATACTCCTTGAAAGGTATGATATGATAGGCCAAGGCCACTGAAAATTATGCTCAAAGATGTTGATAGGGTGATGAAAATTTGATATGGTGGATACAGTAGAGGGTGGCTAAAGCTTTATGCGATGGATTGGATAAGGGAAATGGAAGAATAATGAATGAGATGATAATAAATCTTTCCATATGTGGGCATGAAAAAGGGAATGGAAGGATAATGAATAGGAGGATAAGAAGTATTATCAAGATCAACATCAATACACACCTTGAAGAGTAGTGGAATAATGGAGGAAAAATGGGTGAGATAGCTAGAGATTTTGAAGTAAGAGAGGATATAGATTTTGGGTCATAAGGACTCAAAATGGATGGATAAGATGGAATGTATTTGGGATAATGCAGAGTGGAATCCTTTGGAAACTTAAATGTCAACTTTGATTTCTCTTTTGTGTGTAAGTCCTTCAAAAGTGACTTGGGAATCCACACTTTCTTTGATTTTTCCTTTCTTTTGGATGCTTTGGAATGCATTTCTTCAATGAGGGATGTAGGAACCCACATTTTCTTTGATTTTTCCTTTTTCTTGATGGACCTTTTTGGTATGTTGAATATTTCTTTTTTTCTTTCATTCACATTTCGATTAGATGGGACATGGTGCTCTTCATACATAAGTGGATTCTTGGTTTTCTGATTTTTATGTTGCACATTCAAATTTCTTCCAAAGGATTTGGGATTGGTGGATGAATAAGGTTGATATGGATGATTCATATGGATGGTCTGATATGGAGGATTGACATGGATGGGTGCTTGCTTTCTCAAGTATGTATGTCTTTGTTGATCTTGATAGGGTAAAGGGTAAGTGGATTATGGGATAGGGATGGGCACCATTTTGTATACAAGGAAATGTATCTTCATAGAATTAAGGTTAGTCAATAAATGAGAATAGTAACTAAATAAAACCACAAAGCAATAGAGAAACTATTTAGCAAAATAATGACTAATTGAGCATCCTATGGATCTCTAACTAAGAATGTCAATGAATAGCTCTCAGCAAGCTTCCATTAATGACAGTCCTAGAATGAGAATGATAAAGATAACAATGCTATTGCTAACAATTAGATAAAAATAAATGCTAAAATGCTTCTCAAATGCCTTTCTAAGCTCAAATTGCAAGAGGTTCAATGCAATACTCAGATGTGTGGATGATAATTATGAAATATTTAGGCCTTCCTTTTATAGATTTTCCAATGGTAGGGGGTGTAGTTGTATTTGATCATGGTTAAGCCTTGGTTGAGTCCTTGGTTCCACCCTTTGAAGACAATGCAAATTTTGTGTCCTCAAAGCTTGGGACAAGTAGACAAGATCAATGGTCAAGATTCTCTTTCATTTTGAGTGATTGAGATTGAATTTGGCTTGATCCATGTAAATGCCTTTCCTTTACTCTCATTGGTTGATTGATTTTCCTCCCTTTTGGGTTGTTGAGAGTAATTGAGATTTATTAATTGATTTAATTGATTTATTTTAGCCATGTACCCCTTGAATGGGTTGAATTTAATTTAATCCAAGACTATAAAATTAATTGATTTAATTATATTTTGATTTGATTGCACTTGATTAAAATGCTCTCAATTTTGATTTATCTTGAATTAAGACTTGATTTTAATTTTGATTGGCTAATTTTGCATTGTGATTCAATTGATTAAATTATGTCCTTGATTTTCCTTGATTTGACTTGATTTTCTTTGATTTGATCTTTGTCCATTTTTAGGTGATTACATTAAGATATTCTCAAAAGTAAAAGTTTTTCTCTTGAAACTAGACTTTGTCATCTTACCCAACTGATATTCTTTGCACATTACATTCTCAGGTTTCTTCAATCTAAGTAGACCTCTCACTTTATTTTTCTTACTAATTTCTACTAGATTATCAAAGCTAACATGACATAGCTGCTTATGCCATAACCAAATATCATCAATTTGTGCAATCATATATGTATCTTTAGATAGGTCTAGATAGAACAAATTACCTCTTGTCTATTCTCCACTTCCAATCAGTTCACTAATGGCATCAAATATTTTGGCCTTTCTGTGATGAAATTCCACTTGGTAGCCAGTACTATTAAGCTATGCAATACTCAGCAGATTATAGTTAAGACCCTTAACCCAATAAGCATTTTCACAAGTGATCTTATTAGTCATCTTAATCAATCCTTTGCCTCTAATAGGACATGGTGCATCATTACCAAATTTCACACCCCTACCTTTATAATGATCTAAGGTATCGAACTTACTCTTATCTCCAGTCAAATGATGTGAACAACCACTGTCAATAATCTATTTATCTTTTTTGTTCACATAAGATATCAATGCAGTTTTCTCATCCTCGTCAGATTCATCTTTCATTGCAACATAGACAACCTCAATTTCAAAATCATCACTATTAGATTCAGTCTCTTCTTTGGTAATATAACAAGATTTCTTACCTTTTCCTTTGTAGTCCTTGTATCTTCGGTAACCTCTATCTTCTCTTTTGTCTTTATGCTTGTTGTCTCTTTCTTCATCCTTATTATCCCTGTCAGGACATCTAGCAGCTATATGACCAACTTTATTACATGAAAAACATATAATAGGGAGTTTACCTTTGTATTTTCCTTTTCCCCTTTTCAGTCTTCTAGCCATAAGAGCTTCTAGATCCTTAAGTTATTCATTAGATGTTTCACTGTCACTTTCACTTTCACCTATGCATCTTTCTTTTTCCTTCTTTGACTTACTCAAGACCATCTGTGACTTAAAAGCATATTCAATATTACCAACAGTGAAGTTATCATAGTTAGAAAGTTCAAAAGTAGTGAGCTTACCAACCAAACTTTCCAAAGTAAGAGCATTTGTAGGGTTACATCCAGATTCCTGAATTGCAGAAATTTTGATTGCATAGATAGGACGCAGAGTTCTCAATACTTTTCCTAGTACATTTTTATCATCAATAGTTCCATTTTCTCCTCTAATAGCATTTACAACTTCTTTTATTCTACCACAATATTGTGCAATATTCTCACCTTCTTACATTCTCATTTCATCAAATTTACCTCTTAGGCTCTCATCTTTTTCTCTCAATACATTTATGTCACCGTCATAAATGTTTGCAAGGGTATCCCACATTTTCTTTGTATTACTGCAATCTTTGATGTCTTCAAATTCTAGATAACTTAGGGTAGACGCAATCTCCAACATTTCTTGGTTGTGCTCTTGTTTAGCTTTTATTTCCTCAATAGTCAGAGGTGCAACAGGTGTGACATAGTCATGCTCAATATAATACTTTGCAGAAACACCAATACTGGCCAGATGTAGCTTCATCAAGATTTTCCATGTAGAGAATTTCTCCTTATTTAGCTTTGGTACCTCCTTCTTATACATCCTGATCATTTTCTTCAAGTACCTTCAAACTTGTTCTCTATAAGCACCAACAGCTCTAATACCAATTGTTAATATGATTTAGAACAACAGAGAGGGGGGGGGTGAATTAGTTGTTCTCAGGTCCAGATGTATAAAAACAAACTTTTGAACTCTTCAATAAATCAGATCTAATAACCAATAGCTACTCGGTCATTACTGATTGCATAACAGAAACATATAACAATGCAGTCCACTTATCCAATAACATCTAACTTGTAAAACATAAAAATGTTCAAACCAAAACATTCACACAAGTATCAACACCAAAATTTATAGTGGGAACCCAATTTGGGAAAAACCAATTTGTAACATGTTACTATTATGTCCGCTCTTCTAAAGTGAGCTCAGTGAAAAGCCAACCCTATCAAAGGTTACAAACACACTGTCAAGTGTGACTTGGTCAAAGGATTTAAACCACTCTATTAAAAGTGCACCTTGTTATAGGACTTACATACACTCCATTAGAATGCAACCTTGTTCAAAGGATTTATACTTATGACTGTTAAGTCAACCTCTATTAAAAGGATTTTGACTATTACAATGGTTAGAAAGTAGTAATAATATTGATTTGAAAAACATACAACTCACTTTGCAAATATCAGATCCAATTCCGTACACATATGTTGGCTTACTAGCTGTGAACCTTTACCATCTCCATCACTGATCTGCTCGAAACTCTCTTCAAGAAATCACAACACTTCTCCTTCAGCCTTCTTTGCTTAGACAGTCAATAACATCAACAACACTTCCAACATCCTCTTTTTTCTCAACCTTTAGCTTAGGTTCCCTTAATACTTCCTCCATTAGGTCAATACATCTTTTTCCACTTAATCTCCTTCGTAGATCTCAGGGTTAGGTCAGATTCATTGAATCCATCCTACATTATGTTCTTCAGCTATCCTTCTAGAAATATCTCAAATCTCTTAATAGATTTACAATAAAATGTTTTACAGTGCATTAAATGCTTTCATACAATCAATAAATAAAGTCAACACATTTTACATAATCCAAGAATTCAACGATGTTGGCTGGAAATCTAAATTCTTCCTCAAATGCAAAATACTAACTCTCGGTCAATACTATGTTCAACTTCTCGGTCTTCACTAGAAAGCTCGGTCTCCTCATAAACTATTTCCTCAGCTAATACTGGCTTCCTCGGCAATTAACTAGTGTTCGGTCAACACTGAATTTACTCAGCATATACTAGCTTGGTCGACACTAACAACAATCAGCTTAAACTATATTTCTTCACTTTTGCTCGGTTAAGCCTACCAATTTAGTCTTCATTCTTACTTAGATAAACAATACATTATCTTATTGTTGTGCCACATAATCAAGTACTCATTGAAGTATCAAGATAACTCAACCTTTCCTTAGGTTCTACTGTTAGCAACCTTGCCTTACCCCTTAGCAATACTCAAATAGATATAGTACTTTCTTAAATAGAAATAGTCTTACCAATTAAGGTTTGACATCAATGACAATACAATAATTGCTTCAATTGTAGTTTCCAACAGGTCAGTCATCACTATGACCGAGTCATCATATATAGGCTGAGTCATGTGTATTATACATTTACTGAGTAGTAGTCACTACCGAGTAAAATAGTGGTCACCGAGTACTTCAGTTTTAGTCAAGTCAACTTTTGTTGAGTTATGTAAAGATGGCAGTGCCGAGCACCAAGGTATAAAGAATAGTGAATGTCAAGTGCTAGAGATATCAAATGTCAAGAAAGCCATAATTGACATATGTGTTTGTTATGGAACAAAAACTTAGGTAAACCATTTTGGTTGAGATTCATATTTCATTTATTATTTTTTGAGGAAATCACAGAGGTGATTATGCTCTTGTATTGTAATCATTTATCCCTATGTAATATATGGAACCAATCAAAATTAGGGAAAGGTTAAGTGACAAAATGAGAGAGTCTAGATTGTAGATCTTAAATCTTGGAGAAATTTAATTGTCTATATAAGATGTGATTTGAACCCTAAAACATATTATGATGAAGAGAAGAGTATGAAGGAGATCTCATACTTTCAGAGTAGAGAAGTATTTTGATGATCAAAAATAGAGTTCAATGACTGAGAAGAATAGAGAAAACCAGTGAAGGACAGAACAGAGACATATTTGATAGAAGAGATCAAATCTATATTGTAAGGAGAAGATCTATAATTAGCATCATAGTGCAAATCAAAGGATCAAGTACTAAGAAATTTTAATAGGTGTATTAGGGTAAATCTCTTAACATAGTGGTTTTGATAGACCTTAGTAAATCTCTTAACCGAGTTCTTACTTAGTCGTAAGTTTTAAGTCATTTTGCAAGGTAGATTGTATAAGTCTCAAAGCTCTTAACAGGAAAGACCCCTCACATGGTAGATCATATTTTATGATCAAAGTTGTAGCCCTAAAAGGAAAACTTTATACTATAGTAGTGAAAATTTGTGGGTGTCATCCCCACCCCAGTTTTACCTTTCAAGGGTTTCTAGGTAACCAAAATCATTTTGTTATGTTTATTTTCATGGATGATGATTAGCTTATTAGATATGTTACATTGTTAAGTTTTATGCTTATGTTATGCAAGTTAGATTATGTCAAAATGTATAAATTGGTGATATTTGATTCACCCCCCCCCCCCCCCCCCCCCTCTCTTAGTATCACACTTTCCCAATATATTTACAACATATGTCAGTGAGATTTGATCATTATTTATTCATATCATATTAAATTGAGTCACAAGTATTATTTAATTCAAGCATCTTTATGGATATTTTTTATTCAGTCACGTTATTCAGTATGCCTAAATTGATGGCCTAGAATTTGACATAAGTGTGGCATTCTTCTTTTTCTTTCCTATTATGAAATTTTGGTAATATAATTCATACTTTTTGATACTTTAAACTAGCATTATCAAAACCTTCAACTTGCTCTTAAACCTCTTCAAACAACATATGCTTTAGATAGGAACTCAATGCATCTCTTGTTGTTTTAAGGGTACTAGATCAATGGAAGAGCACCTACTTACAAGTAGGAGGATGGTGGTTTGATTCCATCGTGTCCTAATATGACTAAATTAAGCACTAAATATATGACTAAATGAATGACTAAATATATGACTAAATAAATAAATGACTAAATAAATGACAAAATCAATGACCAAATAAATGACCAAATAAATGACTAAATAAATGACTAAATCAATGACCAAATAAATGACCAAATAAATGACTAAATAAATGACCAAATCAATGACTAAAATAGTTTAGTCATAAATTTGGTCACAAGATAAATGACCCGCAATAAACTACTAATGGTCACGTGATCAAAATTATTCATGTATCTACAATTTTTAGTATTTTATTTAGTTATATATTTTTGTTTTTATACTAGTGAGATTTTTCTTCTTTGATTTCTTCTTCGGTGTATTTCCTCTCAGCAACTATATTAGAACTTTTATGGCCTCTTGTTCCTTAGGCTCTAGTTTTTCCTTTGCTATCTCTTCGTCAGTCTTCTTTTCCTCCACATGAGGACTTTTTATTACTAATGCAGACTTATCTACTTGATCTTTTAATCTTTCCTCTCCTTGTGCTTTCTTTTCCTCCTCGGCAAGTGCATTCTGAGTTGTGATTGTCAACTTGTCCTATTTCTTAGCATTGGTACTTTGTGATGCTTGTGGTTCAACTATGATTTTATTAGGGGTTATAGGTGTAGTGTCCATAGTTGATGTACTCTCAATCCTTGGATAATCTTGTAGCTAAATTGATATTGGATTGGTGCTCAATAGAAACTTATCTAAGGCTACCTCGACAAGCATTTGTTTCTAAATTTCTTCCTCAGTTAATACATTTATTTTTATTGGGGTATCCTTAGTTATATCCACAATTTTGATCACATCCTGTGATCCACTCACTTCTTCCTTATGTCTCACTTCTTCCTCTACATTCTTTGGTTCATCAATATCTTGCTTATTATCCAACCCCACTTGTCTAAATACACCTTCACTCAATTGTGAGCTCTTCTTAGTTATTAGTCCAAAGATAATTTTCCACAACCTTGTGCTCTATTCAACAATATATTCAACCTTATGTTGCAAAATAGGATATGCTCAGAGCTTGGGTACAAACATGCTTCTATACTACTCCATATATTGTTTTATGTATTCTAGGGATAGATCTGGCATAACTTGAGCTAGAGTACTCTCCCTTATCTATTTATCTATCATCATGGCATACTGCCATTTCTGATCTATTCTTTTATATAGCTCTTCAGGGATGTGACACTCCATCTGTAAAGGTATCATTTTGAATGTATACAACATCTCAAGCATAGCCTCTTCCACTTTATATTTATCCTCATTGTTCAACTTTTCAAATTTTATTTTCTTAAAGCCTACTAATCCAAAAGTGCTCTTGATATAGTGGCATATTTCATCCATAGTCAATTATATTCTTTTTGATGATGCCTTTAATTTTTTATTATCATCAATATCTATTTCTTTATCATCATCATCTTTGTCCAAGACTAACTTTCTTCTTGGTTTCTTCTTGAGATTTCTCGACACGAGCTTAGTCTGAACTAGTTTCCTATTCCCTGACGTTGTTGTCTTTTTTTGTGGCTTGGAAGATGTGATAGTAGAATCTCCCTTGTTCTTGATCTAAGTATTTCAAGAGGAATGGGCTTTGGTTTTTGTGGTTATTTATTGCTAGGCTCAGCAACTGATGCATTCTTCCCTTTCTTTGTGATTTCAGTCTCCTCCTCTTCACTACCTTCAAATTCACTAGTCTTATCTTCTCCTAGCCCTTGTGTTAGCTCAAGAGGTGCATTTCTCTCTTCTCCTTCTCCTAGCATCTTTTCTAGGTTCTTAACTATCTTCTTCCTTTTTTCTCTCCATGGTTTCATATTTCAACCCCATAGTTATCTTAGACTTAGTTTCCTCAATAGTCCCAAAAGGTTTATCTTTTCTATCAATTTCTTCAACTAATAAGGTATTTATGGTTATTGTTGTCTCATCTATATTGACCTCATAAGGTAATGGCCTTTGCCATGATACCCTTGGTATAACAACTTTAGCATATGTATAGTCAGTATCCACTAGGAAACATATATAGTTATAGTACTTCTCCACTAGGGATACATGAATCCTACTCCTCTTCCTCATTTTCTTTTTGAACTCTACAAAATAACTATCCATAACAATTTCAAAATTCTCTCCTAATTGATCAACAAAATCATTTATCTTTTGGGTGACTAGTCGGTCCTTATTCCATACAACATCTCTAATGGTAGGGAAACTATTTTTAACATAGAATAATAGACAAGTGAGAACAGAACCAAACTTACAAATTAAATTATTTTCCTTTTTGATTGAAGTAAGGTTCTCGGCAAGCTGGGTGATCAATTGTATCTCGATAATATCATAAGTGTGATATTTCTTCACCATCTTCCATGCTTGGTCAACTACAATATAGGGAACACTATCTATCCTGCTAGATTAGTAGAATTTTTGATCAATCACTCTCACTACAAAATCTATTTCTAGATCAGTGATTGTAGAAATAGTCATCCCTCTTTTATTCCACACTTCCTGAGTGTTTTTTCTTATAATTTCCTTACTTTGGCATCTCATTGTCTTCTTCCCTGTAAAACTAGGGTAACCGGTGACTTGATGTATCATCTCCTTAGTAACCTTGACTAGTCCATCCTCTAGCCATATCTTCATGTCATGTACATAGCTTAACACAATCTTTATCCATTCAATCTTAAATTTTCATAGGAAACCAAGGGCACGCACTAACCCTTTCTTGGAAACTTTCTAATGTTCACCCTTCAACACTCCATTTTTGGATAGCTTGTCATATGCCTCCCTTAGCTCATAATCTCCTATTTCCCCAATCTTACACATGTAGCATGTGCGTACATCATTAATCATCAATACCTTAGGAGGGATCGATGACAGGGCACCCATGAGATCTCCCTTCACTGCACTTTCAAGAATGGCTTGAAATTTATGTGGTTTACATGCATCGTTCCTTACAAGTTGAACATTTAACACTTCCTTTCCTTGCTTCTTGGCTATAGCAGATGAAGTAGATGCCATATCTCCAAAATCTAGGGTTCAAATAACAAATTTGAGTTACTCGTTAAATACATGTTAAATAGTCCTTTGATGTTTTCTGATGGCACACTATAATGATCTTCACAAATTTCACTTAGCACAAATAGCTTTGGATAATCACCTTGAAATCACTCTACAAGTTCTCAAATCATTGGTAAAATGAGAATAAACAGTAACATTCTTCTTTATAAACACCAAATAGTCAGATTAGGGCTTCATTAAATGATTCTTACATTGGGTAGGTGTATACAACTATCTCAGCCTTCTTATGTCAACTTGGTAAACATATGCTCAGTTAATACTACCATTCAGTTTCATCTCGGTACATATCACATCTCGACTATCATAGGAGCTCGGCATACACTTAGTGACTTGTCACTATGAACTTAAAATACTGATGCTCGACATCAAATATGCAATATGACTTCTTTCTTAGATCTTTCCTAATGCATCTTAATTTATGCAGATGTGGACTTTAACATATCAAATGTCAAGAACTAATTTAAAATAAATTATTGTAAGATTCAATTCCTCACATAGCTTCTTTTCTTAGTTAGAATTAGTTTGATCACCTAATCCATTGGATTGGGTGACCTTAGGTTCACTAGCTCCACTATTGCTTACTTCCTCTTTCTATTTCCATGTTTGTTCATATGGTTCCTCATCTATTCAACAATCTCTTCATTCTTGACTTGTTCATTGCTCGGTACATGTGCTCTACAGTCTCTTTTTATGTGACCAATCTTATTACATTTGTAATAGACCAAACTTCCACTCATCCAACTCTTGGATTTTCCTCTAAAATGTTTCTTCAAATAGTTTACTCCAATATGACCATATTCTCCACAATAATGAAAACTATACCATGTATTGTAGTTCCAATTGTATGTGTTACCTTTCCTAGGTACTTTATTCTACTTATTGGATGTCCATTTAGCTTTGGATCTACATTCTTGTGCTCTGTGACCATATTTCTGATAGTTAAAACAATGTCCTTGAAATCTAGGTAAGGTAGGTGGATTAATGACCTTTGACCTACATTCATGTGTTTGATGTCCATGTTTCTTACAATTAAAACAATTTCCATTGCAATTTTGTTTAGGATTGGACTTACCATTCTTGCTTTTGTAGATGTTCGTTGTGTGTCCTAGCTTTCCATAATGATGGCATGTGGGTTTCTTGTTCTTTGAATTTGCATTTATTTGTTCTCCACTCTTTGATGATTCTCCTTCTTTAGTGGATGTTAGGTTCTCATCATGTCCAAGTCCAGAAGTATCACTGGATCTTCTAGGTGACCTTAATAGTTATTCAAATTATTTCACATCTTCATTAGGCTTGTTCATCCTTTCATTGAGTTCCTTTTCAAATCTTAGTTCATTCTTCAGTTGTCTATTCTCTGATCTCAGATTTGTGTTTCCACATCTTTCCTTCTCATGAACTCTTGATTATCAAGTAATAGTTGATTCACCATGTGTCCAATTGATTGTTTTTCATCCTTTGCATGTCACATGTCCTTTCATAAAGTCTTATAGACATTTTTCTTTTGTCTTCTTCAACCATTGTCTTGTCTTCTTCATCTTTCTTTTTCTGTTCAATTACTTCACATAATCTTACTAATTGACTTTCTTGTTCTCTCTTTAGATTTCTGATATCTTCATTCAATATGTTGTTTTTCTCTAGCGGATCTATTATAGATTTGTCACTTTCAGTAGAATTACCATTTTCAAATAAACCTCTAATATCCTCTTCTTGATATTGTGTTTCATTCTGTTGAATTTCCAATTCTCTCCTTCTACTTAAGGATTTCTTCAACTCACCTATGGCTACTTCAAGCTGATGTAATGCAAGTTGAATATCAATCTTCTAATTCTCTATGATCTTTCCCAACTTATAGATCTCCATTTCCAAGACCTTAACTCACAAGCTATTAGACTTCTTTTAAGAGACTTAGCTCTGATACCAATTGCTGGAAATCTAATATGGAATGTGAGATACTGAGAGGGGGGTGATTTAGATATCTACTATTAATTCCACTTTGACATAAATTTCACTTACATAATATAAACATCAAATTCAATACAGAAATAGATCTAACATTATACTCTTCATCCATGAAATTAAAACATAACACAAAGATTTTGGTAACCCAAAAACCTTTGAAAGGTAAAACTTGGGTGGGGATGACACCCAAAAATATTCACTACTGCAGTATTAAATTTTTCCTATTGGGGCTAAAAATTTTGATCATAAACTAATGATCTACCCTATGAGGGGTCTTCCATTTTAAAAGCTTACAGACTTATACAATCTACCTTGGTAAAAGGATTTAAACTTACAACAAAGTGAGCACTCAGTTAAGATATTTACATAGGCCTGTTAGGACCACTTTGTTAAGATATTTACCCTTATTCACCTGCTAAAATGTCTCAGCACCTGATCCTTTGGTTTGCACTATGATTTCTGATAAAAGATCTTCACCTTCTAATACTTTTTTTATCTCCTCAATCTTATATGCCTCTGTTATGTCCTTCACTACTTATCACAGTCACTCTAACTGATCTCTACCTATATCAAAATGCTTCTTTGTTCTATATATGAGATCACCTTCATTCCATTCATACACATGCATATTCTCTTACATCATTTTAGGGTTCATATCTCATCTTATATAGACAACAAATCAACTCCTAGATCATGATCAATGGTCTAGAGTCTCTATTTATTCTTCTTAACCATTCCCTAAATCTGATAGGCTACATAGATTATATATGAATTAATGATTACAAATACAAAGCATAATCACCTCTGTGATTCCCTCAACAAACATTAAATATTGTATAGATGTCGGCCAAAATGGATTACCTAAGTTTTTGTGCCATTACAAACACATATGTCAAATTTGGCTTTCCCAGCATATGAAGTCTCTAACACTCGACATTAATTTTTCTTCATATACTGGTTCTCAGCACTAACACTTCTATACAACTCAGCATAAACTACTTGGCTATTACTGAAGTACTCGGTGACCTTTGACTTTCTTGGCAATAACTATTGTTTGGTAATTGTACAAGATACAAGTCTAGACATAAGTCAACCTTAACATGATGGCTTGGTCATGGTGATGACGGACCAACATTGCCTAGAAAATGACTAATTTCTAGACACTAATGGAGAACAAAACTTAGGGATCAACAATAGCCTATGACAGAATATACATATGTATTATATTTAATTAACTAATGGGTATGTGTTATATATGTAACTTGTGTATATGATTGTGATTCCATTATTTTTCAAGAAAATAGGGTCTATAAGCGAAGATGTTTGGATTACAAAGGACTTGTGAGGTTTGCATTGAATAGTCAAAGGTTTTTGGGAGAATGAAAATCCTCATTAAAGTGTGGTGGTTTTCTGAGTTAATCTTATAGTTTTGCTAAATATATTTACTTATGATTCAATTTTTTAGAGTCTTGAAATGCCATATTTCAAGTATGCTAGCCCATTGATCATGAACGCTTATCAAAGGAATTTCACATCCTGAAAGGAATCCATGGATTGGTTTAACCCTTTAATGTAAGAAAATACAATTTTAACACCTATGAGTGTGTTCTTATTTATAGATAAGTTTGCATATGAATGTTTAGTAATTTTTTGTTGGAATTTTTGAAGAAATTGATCATTATTCATTGTTGGTACTAGTGGAAACCTTATAATCTCTCTTTGGGTTAGAGTTAAATTATCAGATGGTATCTAGTCAAAATGACTCTAGGAGTGTTCTGAACCTTGTTTTGGTACCTCTTGAATCAAGCATGGGTTCTATATGAGCCAACCATCTTAATAGTTGAGCTTTACAAGGCTTTCAATATGCTATTTTTAATGGGCTTGCTAGGAGGAAAACCTCAGCATTTTCATGAATTTTCTTAGTGTGTTCTTATGAATTACCATTTGAAAAATCTTTTCACTTGTGGTGGGTTATTCTTCCAAATCAAGTGATCTTTTAGCGTTAAATGATTTATTTGTAATGTAGGCTTTGGTACTATAATTTATTTTAAATAAAATGTATTTAACCATAATTTTTTTCATTATTTGGTGTAGTAGCATTACATAGTGGGGCGCATGTGAAAGATTTAAAAATTAAACTTCTATCTAGCACAGTGCTTGCTATACAATATTATTAAAGAAATGTTTTTTTGAATGTTAGAAAATGTGATGTAATGTAGGTTAGAATTCATGTATAGATGTTGGATGCATGCATAGATTGTGGCAGAGTTGGATAACGCTATTTCCTTTCAGCATGTGGAAGATTCAATTGATGTTTTGAGACAAGAGTTGCAAATAGTCCTTGGCACTACTAAATGGCACGTGAGGTGAGTTTGTTCAAAATTGTGTCTTTTAATCAAAGGATTGTTAATTTTGTAGCTAAGTAATGGGAGAGATAAGGTATGGAGCTATACTTTGTCATTGGAAAACTTCTTGTTGTTATTTCTATGGAAAAATAGCTAGATGAGTTTGACACAGTAGTGAAATCAATTTACTATGGGAATGATGGTAATTTTGGTGATGGATATAAATAGTTTGTAGTGGATATTAAGAATCAAATACAAACATTGAAAAATCTCTATGAAACTAAAATGGTAGGGATGGAAAGAAAGGCATATGTTGGATTCAACTTTTTGACTGGGAGAAGGATTATTTTGCCTCATTTCATTGTGGGTCCTATGGGAGTAATAATTTCTTTGAATAGTGTAGTGATAGCAACAAAGAAGAAATGGTAGAGTTTAAACTTGATGATGCACCCTCACATTACTTGTACTAATGATAATCATTTCAAAGAAATTATTTTCATTAATAACCTGAATCTAAATTTATATTAGAATTGGAAAAATAAAAGCTCTCCAATAATCAAAATGATAGGCACAATGATGGCTTTACAAATAGTAAAAATGGTCATACAAGAAATTAAATTGTTGGGGCTGACCTTGATTCATAGAGAATTACAATTGATGATAATGCAAAAAAAAAAATTTGGGGATTGCAGCTAAATGAATCTCTCTAGATGGAATATGTTGGGATTGCTAAAATATAAATAGCTCTGAGCATTGTCCATCAAAACATTGTTAATATAAATAGCACTCTCTATCAATTACCAATACACTGGCCCATAGTGAAAACCAAAAAATTACTGTCATGTCTGTGTTGCCAGAAACGCAATGTTTCACTGGCGTTGTGCATTTCAATGGAGACGAAACGTTTCAACGCATAAACGTGCATTTCAGTGGGTGATAATTATGTTTCTCTTTGTTGCCAACTTTGAAGTTCATGCAAGGATTTTGCTAGGTGTTTCTCTTAGTTGCCGAGATGATTTTGGTAGGGATTCTGCCTCAAACTAGGGCATTAAAATAATTATTTAAAGACTGGTAAAAGTAGGGTAAACAAAGAGTTATTTCAAAACTTTTTTTAAAATAAATTTTGCAATTTTAATTTGACTGCCAGAAAAAATTGGGTGACATCTAATGGATTAAAAACATTATTTTTAATTTTACTACCAAAAAAATTGGGTGACATCTAGTGCATTTTAATGCATTAAAAAAAATATTTAAAGACTACATAAACACAGAGTTATTCTTAAGTTTCTTTAAAATAAACTTTGTAATTTTAATTTGAACTAAGTGTTCTATAAAAACTAACTATTAGATAATTTGACACAATATGTCATTGTTAATATAATTTATTATTATTATTATTATTATTTTAACTTTTTAAATTTAAGTTAATAATTTAAATATATTAATAATTTTTTATTATATTTAATTTTTAATGAGAAGCATGTAATATACAATGACATTTTTTTATTTCTTATTATTTTTATATTTAATTTTGTATTAGTATTTTTTTTATGATTAGATTATTTTTGTTATCAACCACTTTAAAAATCGTGTATGATTTTATAAAATATTAAATTATTTAAATATATATTTTTAAATAATTTTGCATGTTTTAAAGTTTTTTAATAATTAAATTGTTAATGATATATATTCTATTTAAAAAATAGTTTTGTGGTTGTTAATAGGACATGCAATATGTTAATGTTAAGTTGTGTTTTTATTTTCTATTAGTTTTACATTAGTTTTGAAAGGTTGTTAAAATATGGCATGCAATATATAGTTTTGTTATTTTGTTATAAAAAGACTACAATGGAGATTATAAATCACAAGTTGATTAAAGGATTCATAAAAAGGAGAGGGGAGCTAAAGATTTGACATTACAAATCAGGTATGATTTTTTATGCATATGTATTTTTAAGTAAAAAGAATTTATATTTTAACTTTTTGAAATATGTCTATTGGTTGTATATATTCTTATTTTGAGAAATGTATATACTTGTAAACAACTTTTGGGGAAAAATGGATAGTGCTTCTTCAAATCCTGAGATGAATGAATTGCAAAATCAACCCATGAGTCCCACAAATTATAACAAAGTGAAAAGGGAATTTGAGAAGAAGTTATGGAAGATTGTCACAATAACTGGAAATTACTCAACATGAAATTATGGTAGTTTTGGAAGTAGGCATTGGATATGCCCTCATTGTAAGAAAGACAAATTTGGTTCAATTGCTCGAGTTCGATATCATTTGTTGGGAGTTGGAAAGAAAGAACCAATTGTTGTTTGCAATAAGATTCCAAAAGGAGAAAAAGTTGATTTGATCAGAGAGTTTAATTTTGTAGAGTCTTTAAAACCTGTCGAGGAACAATCACAAGATTCTCAACAAGGGGTGTCACAATTTGTAAGTGCTCCTAGTACCTCTATTTATGAATCTCAAATTGGAAAAATGTTTGATGCTACTGATAGAAAGAATGTAGATGCTTCTATTGGAAGGCTTTTCTTTGGTTGTGGAATGCCATTCAACATAGTTAGGTCTCCTTTATGGAAAGAGGCTATTAGGATAGTCAATAATACATCTAAAGGATATGTTCCTCCAAGTTATGAAAAACTTCACACTGTTGTTTTAGATGATGAGAAGAAATGCCTTGAAGAAAGGCTACAAGATATTAAAAGTAGTTGGTCATATATAGGTGTTTCCATAGTTTCAAATGGTTGGACTGACATTGCACAAAGACCACTAATTAATATTCTCATTTCTTCACCAAAGGGCTCAATGTTTATCAAATCTCATGATACTTTAGGACATGTGAAAGATGCAACATATTTGGCAAGTCTTTTTAAAGAAGCAATTTAACATGTAGGGAGAAATAATATTGTGCAAATTATAACTGATAATGCTTCAAACAATGTTTTGGCAGGAGGGATGATGAAAGATGAGTTTCCAAATATTTTTTGGAGACCATGTGCAATTAATTGCATGAACTTTCTTCTTAAAGATTTGCATAATAAGCTTCCTTGGGTTAGTGAGGTAGTTGTAAATGTTTAAAAAATACAACATTTTATTGTGAATCACTCTATGTCACATGCTATATATAGGAAATATGCTTCTTTGCAGCTACTTAGATGTGCAAAAACATGATTTGCGTCAAATTTTATCATGGTTGATCGAATTGTAAAGGTAAAACAGGCATTGAGGCAAATGGTGGTGTCTACTGAATGGGAGAGATGGAGAGATAGATCAAGTACCAGCAGCCAAGCATGTGATGAAATTTCTGATCTCATAATTGGTAGTGGGTCATTTTTATTTTGGCAATGGGCAAGTGATCTCCTAACACTTTCTTTGCCTATTCTTGAAGTCCTTCATCTTTTTGATAAAGATAAACCATGCATGGGAGATGTGTTCGAGAAGCTAGATCAGATGAGGGAGAAGATTAAAGATTTGTTTATTGTTGGGGTGCCATCATTTGATCAAAAGACACATGATATTGTTTGGGAATGTAGTTTACAAAGATGGAAGATGCTTCATAGTCCTCTTCACTCTGTTGGATTTTTACTTAATCCTAAATGGTTTCACAAAAAACCATGGTTGGATGATGAGGTTTCCACTGGATGGAAAACCTATATGGACAAAGTTTATCCAATTAGGGAGGATCACACTCAAATAAAGGAGGAAATGTCAAAATATATTGATGGAGTAGATAATTTTTCTCATAAAGATGTTCCATTTGATCGATTGAATATGGAGCCCAAAGCATTTTGGGAGAACTATGGAGGAAAAACACCAAAACTAACAAATATTGCAATTCTTGTGTTATCTTAGGTAAATTTCACATGCTTAGTCAAATGATAGTTGCATATTAAATTTATATGACTATTAATTTACTTTTAAAATAGTAATATTTGTTACTTGTATTTTACATAAACAGGTTTCTAGTGCTTCTACATGTGAAAGAAATTGGAGCGAGTATGCCTTCATCCATTCTATGAAGCGAAATAGGCTAGGTAGCAAAAAAGCAGAAGATCTTGTGTATGTTCATTCAAATCTTTGACTTTTATCTCGAGCTTCCAATGATTATAAATCAGGTCCTCATAGAATGTGGGACTATGGTGGCTCAATGGATGATGGAAATGATGAATTTCCAATAGAAGTACTTGAAAATCAAGCAGATGAAATTTTACTTGCAGTTGGGATGGAGAGAGGCGAGACAAGCTGAAGCATTGCTTGAACATAAAACCTTTGATGAAATCTTTCAATATCATATTTATGTAATTGCAAACAACTATGATAGTTATATTTTCTTTTTTGAACTCAGAATTATGTTAAATAAAATAGCAAAAAGTAATCTTTGATCTTTAATTTTACTATAATTTGTATTTTACAAACTTTAATGTTATGCAATTATATTTTGCATGTATATATCATGCATTTTTTTTAACTTGCATGTATTTTTTAGTTTGTATTTAGTGTCATGCACTTTTATTTTAACTTCCATGCATATGTCATGATTAAATATGTATTTTTATTTTAACTTGCATGCATATGTTAACTTGTATTCTAGAAACTTTCATGTCATGCACTTTTATTTTAACTTCCATATATATTTCATGATTAAATATGTATTTTTATTTTTATTTGTATGTATATGTCAAGATTAAATATGTACTTTCATGTTAACTTGCATGTATTTTTAACTTGTATTCTACAAATTTGAATGGCATGCACTTTTATTTTATTTTCCATGTATATGTCATTATTAAATATGTAATTTTATTTTAACTTGCATGTATATGTCATCAATTTTATTTTAACTTGCATATATTTTTAACAAATATATATATATATATATATATATATATATATATATATATATATATATATATATATATATATATATATATATATATATATATATATATATATATATATATATATATATATATATATATCCGTTTCTTATACGCAACTTTTAAATATTCCATTTTTCATCACGTTGCCGTTGTCGTCTTGTTTCTCATTTCTCATTTCTGGCAACATAGTGTCATGTACAATATCATGTTGAAATCTCAAATATCATTGTACCATACTAAAAGCACTATTTATCCCCCTTTTGACAACAATGCCAAAGGAGGAATTCTAAAGATGGTTACAGAAATGAACATATAGTATATAGGTGGATAAAAAACACTTATACATCATAGATCCATTTCTGGTAGTAAATAATGCCAACACTGCCAAGAGGGATTAAAAAAATAGACACGAAATGCCCACCCTTACTCCAAAGCCTTGAATATAATTAATGAACTTCACAAATGGAATTCTGAAATATGTGTCCTCTCTCTAAACCTGTGAAATTCCTATGAACCATAAGACATCAATATTCTTATCATACTTGTATAAAACAGAGTTTGATTTAATATGTAGAATGAATAAATTATCAATTTTTATGAACAAAAAACTAAGTAAAATATTAATATCTTATAGTTAAGTGGAAATTTATAACAAGAATATGACAAGTATAGATTTCCATCAAAAAATTTGACAAGCATTAAATTAAATCATACAAGATGAGTCAAAAATTAAAGTGTGATAACTTTTGAAGAAGATATTGGTCAAAGCAGTCAAGTAACTAAAAAGTAATAGGACCTTCAAAACCTTGAAACAACATTGTTTATTAAACCCTTCAAAGATAATATAGTAGATTGCAAAGAAATGAAGGATATAGTTCCCTCTATAATCATATCACTTTTGCTAACCGAAAGGAGGAAATGAAATACCCCTAGACTTCTGTATTGATTTTTCTATATGCATCTTTTGACAAGAACCTTCATCATAAATTATCAAATTATTCATCAGAATCTTTGTATATTGTTTTAGGAAATTTGATGCAGTATTTTTATCAATTGTTTCTAGTTTTATCTTTATCCAATGAAAGTCATTTTCAAACTTTTGACATTCCTCTTTTTTTTTTCACTTAATTGAGTTCTCAACTTAACAAATATTTTTACTGCATGTTCAATTTGATAAGTCTGATATGAAACTCATTTGGTAATTTGATTTTCAAGTTTATACGTGTTCTTTATTAGTGTCTATTTCTTTTAAAGCACAAATCAATCCACCTTCATAATCTATCTAATTGTCATTTTCTTCTTTTTGTTTACTTTCATCAAACATGGTGCTTTCAATATTATGAATTTGTTTTCTACGATTTGTAATTTCATTAAGTGCACAGATCAATTATTTTTTAAGATCTGTGTTCAATCCTTAGAATCATTTATTGTTTTAGTTTTCTTACTTGGTTCAACA
This sequence comes from Chamaecyparis obtusa, assembly GCA_027943335.1. Lineage (NCBI taxonomy): Eukaryota > Viridiplantae > Streptophyta > Pinopsida > Cupressales > Cupressaceae > Chamaecyparis > Chamaecyparis obtusa. The sequence continues at coordinate 336,774 of BSBK01009937.1, forward strand.
ATTCTTTTAATTATATTAACAAGGCAAGTTTTACAACATTCTTCATTAATTACACCATTTAAATTATATACATTGTACCTTCTATCCTTACACCTACAGTAATTATTCTTCCTATTTTCTCAATTATCTGACAATCTAAGGCTATGAGTGTAACCATGAGATTATTACTACAAATCCAGCTCACACTTAGAAGATTATGTAATATGCCTCTTACATAATAAACATTTGTAATAGGAGTAACACTATCTAGAAAGATGGTACCTAAACCTTCTATTAGAAAACAAGTATTATTACCAAACTTGACCTAACCACTATCAAACTCTTTATATTCAATAAAATTACCCTTATCACATTCATGTGATGAGACATCCACTATCTAAAATCCATAAATCTTTAATCTATAAAAATCAAACTGCTTGAGTAGTCATAGCTATCTTCTTTGGTTTCCAAATTAGTTTTCTCTTTTTATCTAATTTATTAGATTGTTTCAAGAGAAGTCATTCTTACATAAAGTTTTTCTATGTCATTTTTCACCACATTTATAGCATTTCAATTTAGTTAAAGCTTATAGAGATTACCATTTACAAGGATAGCATTTCATCTAAACAATATTCTACATTTGTTTTCTCTTTGTCCAAATTGACTGAAATTAAAGAAATAACCAAAAAAATGAGAATTAGATCTACAGAAGACTTACTTTTCTTGTTAATGGTTTTACCTCTTTCTACATACTTTGAGGATTTTTCCTCAGAGTTTCCTTTCTTATCAAATGATTTGTTATTGTTGTTACATGAAACAAGTCTTTTTAGTAAATCAATAATTTTTCCTTCTAATGAGTAACATGCCTCCTTACAATCTAAGTTTTCTTGAGTAACCTTAAGAATTATTATTTTTTCTTGAATTTAAAGTTTAAGATCAGAAATGAGTTTGTTGATATTTGTAACATCGATCAGATAAATAATATTGACTATATGATTATTATGAGAAATTATTTATTATATATATCCATCTATATCAATATATATAATAATTGATATTACTATATACATTGATATATGCGCATATATAAAGTTAGATTATAATTATTCTCATAATAACTAGATAGTTAAATTGATAAAATTATTATTATTATTATTATTATTATTATTATTATTATTATGTAACTATTAGATAAATTAATATAATACTCAAGAGATATTATATGTGTGTGTGTGTATAATCATAATTGTCATTATATTAATTATAAAATAATGAATAGACATGTCCCATGAAGGGACATGTCTCTTCTTGGCTCATTCTCAATATAAATGCAAGAGATTGTTGCATTTGGAAAATACATACAATGAGATAGTGCTATTACATTTTCAATGATCCTAAAACCTTAACATGGTATTAGAGCCAAGTTGCAAATGTAAGAGAGTAGTTTATTGATGGTGAATGTGTGGCTGTCTCAAAAAATACAGTCTCGGTACGAGGACCATATCTCGCAAATGCACTATTGGATTTTGCTAAATTTTGGATATGTTGGTGATAAAACAAATTTACAAGAATCTCACTAGAGAGATTAAAGAGAAATGTTCAGATTCAAAAGTTATGGCCGACTATGTACGGGTCTATAAAAAAAATTGTAAAAGAGTGAGGTTCCTTCTTTATAAGCCTAACCACTTGAAGAGAGATCTGATCAAATTAAAGGTTTTAATAGTGTATAGAACCTTTAGATATTGAAGATAAGTCATGTGAAAAATTCAAGTAATGTTGGAGAACAATGAAAGAATTCTTTGAGTTTGCATGATATTTTCTATATGGGCTCACCTTACAAAATGAAATACTTGAAATTTATAGAAGATAAGTATTTCATGTTTTATTAATGCACATAATTCTTGAGTTTGTAATTCATGCTATACTATTGGTTAGTAAAATATTGTATGCTTCTATCATTGGTATTTTTGGTTGAGATAGTTTAGTGAGCTATTTGTAATCTCTCTCTAACATACCTTCGGGACAGAAGCACAAGATAATTACATTCAAGGGAGAAATAACTTGATGCATGTAAATGAATTGTTGATTGAGAGGGAGTTCACTATTGAAGGTGAAACACTTTTGAGGTAATCTTGATATAATTGATTATTATACTAATGAATCATGAATGTTTTTAATGGGCTTTCCCCCTATGTAAATCATGAGGAAGTGATGACTTCCAAATGATTATCACTTGTATTTGTTAAAGTTATTGTAAGGTGACGATCTTACAATAACTTGACCTTCTATTGTGATAAACATCTTGTGATGGTTGAAACTGATCATAATAAATAGAACTTGTGGATAGAATTGCCGATAGAGGCAATCCACACCAAAGCTTGCGAGTTTGTGAATAGAATCGCCGATGGAGGCAATTCACACAAGAGCTTGTGGATAGAATTATCGATGGAGGCAATCCACACCAAATCTCATGAGTTGTGAATAGAATCTCCGATGGAGGAAATTCACACGAGAGCTTGTAGATAGAATCATCGATGGAGGTAATCCACACCAAAGCTCATGAGTTTGTGAATAGAATCACCAATGGAGGCAATTCACATGAGAGCTTGTGGATAAATCACCGATGGAGGCAATCCACACCAAAGCTCATGAGTTTGTGGATCGAATCGCCGATGGAGGTAATCCACACCAAAGCTCATGAGTTTGTTGATCGAATCGCCGATGGAGGAAATCCACATGAGAGCTTGTGGATCAAATCACCGATGGAAGAAATCCACATGATAGCTTATGGATCAAATCACTGATGGAGGCAATCCACCTGAGACTTGTAGATAGAATCACCGATGGAGGCAATCCACCTGAGAACTTATGGATAGAATCATCGATGGAGGCAATCCACATATTGAGACTATGTTTTTATTGACTACATCTTGAGGATGATGCATTTATTGCTTACATCATATGATTGATGTTGCCAAGTGGCATAAGTGTTGACATTGGATTGATTTATCGTCCCTAGCTAAGAGGGAGTGTTGATATTTGTAGCATCGGTCAGATAAATAATATTGACTATATGATTATTATGAGAAATTATTTATTATATATATTCATATATATCAATATGTATAATAATTGATATTATTATATACATTGATATATATGCATATATAAAGTTAAATTATAATTTCTCATAATAAATAAATAGTTAAATTGATAAAATAATAATTATTATTATTATTATGTAAATATTAGATAAATTAATATAATAATCAAGAGATATTATATATATATATATATATATATATATATATGTATATATATATGTATATGTATATGTATATGTATATGTATATGTATATGCATATGCATATGCATATGCATATGCATATGCATATGTATATGTATATGTATATGTATATGTATGTATGTATGTATGTATAATCATAACTGTCATTATATTAATTACAAAATAATGAATAGAGATGTCCCTTCATGGGACATGTCTCTTCTTGGCTCATTCTCAATATAAATGCAAGATATTGTTGCATTTGGAAAACCCATACAATGAGATAGTGCTATTACATTTGCAATGATCCTAAAACCTTAACAGAGTTCAACACATTTCTGATTGTTATCTTATTTAATATCAATTTCTCTTTTTAACTTTATTTTTTTAAGAGCTACTTCACCTTCAAAACCAATTTTAGATTCTAACAAATGTGAACTAACATTCTCCTATTTTGTATTAGGAGTTCCAAGAGCCATAAAGTATGATAATAATATTATATCCTTTTTAAAATATGAAGTTGTATATCCTTTTTTAAATGTTGTTACACAATCTTTATGATGATAACATCATTTCAAATCAATCTCTAAATGGAGTACATTCAAGAAAGATATTTCCTTTCATACAATACCACACTCTTTGCTTCCTATATTTCAATAATTTCATAGTGATGCTTTTATAATTATCTAGATTTGAAAACTGAATGAAAATTACCATCTCAACTAGTAATTAAAGATACCAAATTGTGTCTATAAATCTTTGAATATAAATTCTTTTTAAAACTAAATAGAAATTCTTCAACTGAAACAATGTATCATATCCATAATCTATCCTTAATAGATAATTTGTTAAGAGATCGTTCCTTGATCAACTAAATAACAAACCTAAACTAGGATTAAAAAAATAAGCAATGCAATAAAAAACCCTCTATTCAAGAATGATTAAATTTGAGTAGGGAAAGTATGATTAACACAATGAAATAATATGTAAAAAACTTTCCAATTAAATCCCTAATAGAACCTGAATCATATTCTTTTTACACAAACACTCAAAAGGATTTTCCAAATAAACAAATAGACACTTTCCAATTAAAAAATATGTTACTCATTGCAAGAAAATTGTACACGGGTTTAAAGAAAAATCAAATATAAATGTGCTTTCCCAACACATAAAAAATCATCAAAAACCATATACAAGAATATAGGAAGGAAACCCTTGCATTAAAAATAGGTTAAAAAAAAGTATGATGTAGAGATAAACAAATAATAAACACAATGTTAAGTCTGGTAACTAAAGACCTTCCAAGAAAATATGAAACTAAAAGAGATAGTCAAAGAAACTAAAACACTCGTTGTCCTACATTTTGTCACCAAAAAGTGTAGGTAACAATACGAAACAATTGAACTTAGTTTTATGTTTCTCTATGTTGATTTATTATTTAATTATCCAATACTGATCGATCAATTGATCTCAATATGTTTAGTGAATCCTTTTGCTGAAGTTTTTCATCAAGTCTTTTTCATTTTTTCAGTTTGTCTTCCTATACTTGATTTTTGAATCCTTCAGCATCTTTTGGTGTGTTTTCAAGTGTGTTTTTAGTGTTTTGTTTTGTCCAATCTCTTTCTTTCAATTTTCCCTTTGATTTGATCTTATATCTTAGGGCTTAATTAGACTTATCAATCGAAAGATATGACCATTTAAGTGCTCAAAAAGTGGACTCTCCAAGCTCAACTACATATTTAAAAAATAGATGTTATTTTCTATAGTTGAGTTGCACTTTTTGAAAAATATAGCATAAATTCATTTTATATTATGTAAAAAGTTACTTTATCACTTAAGTGATTATAGTGCACTTTATGTTATATTTTAATGTTGAGTTGTTTTTAAATTTTTCACTTAAGTGACTTTATCACTATATAGTTCTAATTTAATGTTGAGTTTTACTTTATGTTTTTAATAAACATATAAGTTAAATATTACTTTATGAGATAATGTTTACACATTATATATACAACTATATAGTGTAAATGTTATTTTTTACCCCTTTTGTAATATTAGACTCAATAAGTAATTAGACATGTGCTAAATTAACCACTTAAGTTGTGCAATGCAATAACATGTCTTCATTCTCCTACTTTTTATGTGAATGCATCTAGAGAACTTGATTTGCATGTAAAAGAGGCTAAAACTTGATGAAAAACATGTAAGTGCATATATGTAATCCCTCCTAGAGAGTGTGATTTTCACATGAAGTAAAAAATAAAACTTGCAAATGCACTTGGAGAGTGTGATTTGCTTGCAAAAGCACAAGTTGAGTCTTTTACATGTCAATGCAAGTTTTAAAATACATGCAAATGCACTTGGAGAGTGCAATTTTTCCCCAAATACATGTTTCTTCCTTCCAAGAAAACATTTTTTGCATTCTCATCCCAAAACGGTTCATGCAAGGGCATCATTAGAGTGCATTTTTCACTAAAAATGCCTAGCAGGTTTGTTCTTGGCAAAACATTTTGCATTGGAAGGGTTTGAAAGTTTTTTTTCTAGGAAACACTTGCAAAAATGTTTCATGTATTTGCATTTTGAGTTCACATTTTACAACTTGGAATTGGTCAAAGGTTTCTAAGTTGTTGTATGCAAATGCACTTGGAGAATCTGATTTTGGGAAAGACGAGTTCATTTCAACTTCTCCTTCTTCCATTTTTGTCTCATTGAGCTCCAAGTAAGTAAATGTATTTGAATTTTCTTGTGTTTTTCACTTGTTTGCCTACATTGTTGTGTTTTATGGCTCATTTTTATCTATTTGTTCAAATTCAGCCCATGTATTTTGCATTTTATGTTTAAATAGGTTGAAATATTCTTTTATCAAATGCATAAAAATCATCCTACACTAAAAAATGGATTTACATGTAGAAGATTAGTTTCAAGTTTTTAATATTTGAGTCAATAGCAAGAGGTATGTTTTTATTTTTCATTTTGTTTGCTTGCTTGTTTGTTACTTGTGTTGTTTCAATTTTTGGAAGAAAGTTGAAGTCATCCTCTCAATAATGCAAGAGCATACAGTCATGCCAATTCATCCTTCATTCCCCAACACATGTTATTGCAGATCCCAAGCCCATTACATGTAAAAATGTGTCATTTTCATTACATGTAATCACCTCTCAAGAATCTAACTTTGGTAAAAGGTCACTCTTTTAAATACCAAAATTATCATTTACACATATCGATGTACTTCCAACTTGTATTCTTGACCATACAAACAAAGTGGGCCACATGCAATCCATCTCCATAAGTTCAATTTTGCTCCTTTTTTCCCACATACATGTGTTATTTTTTTCATTTCCAGCCAACACATGTGTTCTATGAGTATCTAATCAATACTCCAAACACTTTGTTCTTCATAAATTTATCATTGCAAGCCAAAGCTTAACACTCTCATGGATCTAATCTCTTCAAATGATGTATTTACCCTTTAGAATTTCCATGTTGTAGCATAAGATATGTCAACACCATCAAAAGTCAAAGGAAAAATGAAATATCAATATGGCAAAGAGTTGGCTCATTCCACAACTTCACTCATCTCATCATCTCTTGATCAAATTTTAGATACAAAAATTGGGTATGTTGACATGAATAATTTCTTGCAAAGGCTTGATGATCCTGTCAATAGGAAATTATGGTGTATTAAGAGGATTAATATTCACCTTATATCTACTTTTCCTATGGCTTCTATGGAACCTAAGTTCATTTTTGAGTGTGTGCGTCATTTCAATCCCAAAGGCAAAACAGTCAAAGGTGCATATGGAAAAGTGATTTTTCAGTCTAGATCCAGATGTCATTGAATAGATTTTTAGAATTCCTACAAATCCTGAATGTGTAGACTTGTCTAAGGATATGTCTATTTAGTTGTGGAACCAAAACAAGTCAGATTATTAAAGGTACATGAATGATCAATGGTTGGTTAATAAAAGATCAAATTTCTCTAGATGGCCTAAGACAATAAACAAATTTGACTTCTTTCCAGAAGTTAATGATTTTATAACTCTCCTTAGTAGAATATGTGGTCTCAAAGAATCTTGTAACTTTGAACCATGGATGTATAAATTCATGTTTAAAATTCTTGAAAACAAAGAACCTATCTACTGGGGAGAGCTTATATAAGTACAACATTTTGCGAACAACTGAGTCATGTGGGAACATCAATACCATTCTACATGGACTCTTATTTGGTTTACATTGTTGTAGCCATGGGGACATTCTCCAGACTCTCCACCAAAGGTGATCGATCATTGGTGCCCATTTTGGAATATCATGATCAAATCACACTTACATGGAGAAAATATCATTACATGAGGGTACAAGATGTGTTCTTTGTGCTTTTCAAGTGCCTTTTTTTATAAAGAGTTGGCAATTAAGAGACTCTCAAATGTGTCAAAAATAAATCATGAGCTTTGGGAAAAGAAGAACTTGTTAAAACATGAGAATTCTCATCTTCATGAGATTATTTGTCAACAAACATCTCAATTTGTGACCATTTCATCACAAAAAGCTTAGGTTAATATAAGGGTAGAAGTAGAAAAGGCTTGGTTTGATGAAGTTGTCTCAGAAGTAGTTCAATCAATCAAAAATGTGCACAATGTCCTTGAACGTATCATAGAAATTGAAGAAAGACTCCAAGACATGATTTCTTCCTTCAGCCAAGACATCAGTAACCTAAAGGGTATGTGCAAGATCATGAGGGGCCAAAAAGTGGCAATGTGAAAAATATTTACTTTCCACTTGTCCAAAAGTGCATGAAAATGCTTGTTGACTTTTTAGTAGGCCTAGGTGTCAGTAAACCTGGGAAAACTTGCCACCAAAGCATAGGCCTCATTAGGTACCTGATACCTGTGGCATAATTTCAAAACTCACAAGCCCTTTTCCTCATTTATTTTCACATTTTTGCTTGGGAAAATGGCTTGAAATATCATATACACAATATATTTTTGGGTATTTGATTTTGGCAACAACAAATTTGACTCCCCAGCATATTCGGTAAGTAAATTTTTTGTTTATTTTGATTATTTTATTTAATTTTCATGCCAAATGTCATTTTTTTTGTTGAAATAGGGTTTTTTATTTATATTTGTAATAATATATGAAATTAGATTGAAATTTAGATTTTTTATTTATTTAATCAAGCATGGCTGACAACAATGAAGAAAATAACCTTCCCGCACCAAAGAATGATCTTGAAAACAATCCCCCGTATCAAAATCCTCGATCTTTAGAAGATTTGATACAAGATAATTTGAACACAATATGAGGTTTCCAAAACACATATCAAAATATACCTACATTAGGTCCCATGCTTGCCACACTAAATACAATTGTTGAAAATATTGACACACTCACGCAGCAACATAATGCTGCTCTTCATTGGCGTGATGATATGCACACCCAATTTGATGACAGGCTTGACCATGATGGGATTGTGGCCCTTAATATAAGTAAGGAAGATGTAGCTGCCCTTTTTGTCAATCCTAAAATTGGAATACAAGTTGACCCCAAAAATCTCAAATTATCAATAAAATGGTGCACAAATGAAGCAATGCGCACACACTTTTGGGATCGCTGGTGGATGGTTTTTGATAAACCACCCCTTAGCAATTTGGAGGTCCCATTTTATTTCATAAAAAAATTGTATGCTAATTTTGTGCTTGGTCACCATGTTGATTATTGGAGTATGAGGCCCAACATGGGCATAAGTGGAGGAGCTCCTCAGACTAGGCCATTTTCCCAATGCAAAAAGGCCACTACCTTTGTCCCGCCCACTAATGTCACACCCCCTCCTTGAGTGCAGCATCCCGATATCATTGTAGAGGCTGCCTCACAGACTATTAGGGCCATTCATTTGCTGAGTGATCAGTTGATCATGCAGACTAGGTCAGTGTTGCCTCCTGGTGTGGATGATGTTGGCATATCGACATCTCGTCGAAGTTCACATGTATGCGAGCCCCATATTTGCATTATATGCAAGAATATGTGCCTAGGACCTCTTACTGATGCTGATACATATCAGTATGTTATTGATGAGGAGGATATAGGAGATGCAACTATAGAGGCTGCAACACCTCATGGAGCATCTACATCTCATGAGAGTGCTCAGGAGGTGTACACAGAGCCATGGACTCTTGTTGATACGGTAAGAGTAAACATTATAAATAAATTTTTCACATGACTTATTTAATTTATTCATTTAGATTAGTTTTAATGATTTCATGCACTTATGTATATATATTTTTTCCATTTATGTTCAGTTGATGACATAGGAGGAGTTGAGACAAGTGGATGAGTCCAGAGCTTTGGCCATTTCATTTGGTCTTGATGCCTATACGGTATATTATAAATTATGTACCCATTAGTTTTTTTTATATCATTTGGTGTACATGCTTAAATCTCTATCAATTAGAGCAATAAAATTCATACATTTACTAATATATTGTCATCTTATTGTACTCTTGCAGACTACAACCGATGTCAGTGGGGGGCACGAGGGGGTTCCCTCATCAGGTGTCGACAAAGGAAAGGTAATTAATTGTTTAAGATTAATTATGCATGCATATGTATGCCACTTGTGTGTATAGAATAAATATTTTACTTGAATTTATTTATAGGGTTTGGCTATCGATGATGTTCCGACACGGGTTCGGGAGCCTAGGCTAACAAGCATCTTGATTCGGAGTGATAGTCTGATTGTATGTAGACTTTTACATATTGTTATTTGTATTTTGTAACCAAGGTTGTTATGATGAAGTAAATTTATATATAATTGACAATATTTTTACTCTCATAAGTTACTCCTAGTGTGAGGGAGGGCCCATGAGAATCTTTCGTATCTTTGTTGACCCAACCCACTATTCCAGAGGAGGGATCACCAGATGTAAGTTTTAGTTTTAGTTCAAATCATGTCCTATTTTGTAGATATATTACTCTATGTTGCACCACTCTACTAATCTCATTATTTAAAATATATATTTATAGGTCAGAGTTGGTATTGTTGGCATGGTCCCTTCGCTACCAAGGACTTATGCTAGGACACCTGATCGTGGTAGGCGACCAAGAGGCCAGGCATAGATATTTGTATTCAGTTATAATTTTAATTAAATTAGTGTTTGAATTATGAATTTAGTGTGTGTGTGTGTGTGTGTGTGTGTGTGTGTGTGTGTCTATATATATATATATATATATATATATATATATATATATATATATATATATATATATATATATATATATATATATATATATATATATATATATATATATATATATATATGCACAAAGCATATAATGTAAGCAATCTAACTTGGGTTTGAACTCATTTTTGTTGCAGGATCAATCAGAGCCTAAGACTTCTTCAAAGAGGCTACATTTTGATCATCCCCCTATGGCATAGGATGTAGTTTTAGTTTTGTGGTCATTTAGAGATGCCACTTGGCACATTTTGAGAAGGCATATATGCCACATTGTACACCTTGAAACATGGATTTTGTAGATATTTTGAAATGGCATGTGCCATATTTGTATATGGAGATACTTTTGATACATTTGATACTTTCTATATATAGAACATGTTCATTTTTATGTTATATTTGCGTCATCTTTTGTATACATATTTATTATCCATGTTAATGGAATTGAATAGTGAAGTTATATCTTGACTATGATTATCATTATGATTTAAATTATATCTTGTTGAAGTTACATTTGTTTTTCTTTACTTTGGAATACCATGTTCATGGAGCTTATTATGTTTGAAGTTTAACTTCTATAGATTTTCTATGTTCTTATGTTTATATCATTATATATACTCACTTGAGCCACTTAGTACTACATTATTTCAATACTATGTATATACTCACTATGTATATAACTCATCATATTGGGGTTTACTAAATGCATAGAGAAATGCAGCACTTGTGTTGTTAGGTCACTTGGGTCAAGCGTGGTCGCGAGTGTTCCAGTGACTCTGTGGGTGGAATAGGGTTGTTATTGGCATTTACCCAGTCAACTAGAACCTATGGAGAAGATGGTTTGCTGCAATATCGGTCGGTTTGAAAGATACATTGCTGAGCCACTTTCAACTGACCCTCACTGCAAGTTTTGGCATCGACTGAGATCATCTTGCCAAATGCAAATGAAGTCAAATCACCAAAAACTAAGAGAGGTTATTGTAGACATCAAAAACATGATCCCATAGCATCTAATGGCTTGTCAATACCTCTCATGAGGTCTGAGATATGAGCCCCGGAAGATAACTTCCCAATTGTGCTTAGTGCACCTTGGGGTCACTTGGGTTGAGCGTGGTCATGAGTGTTCCAGTGAATTTGTGGGTAGAAAGGGGTTGTCAGTGGTGTTTACCCAGCCAACCAAAGCCTATGGAGAAGATAGTTTGATGCAATGTTGAACGGTTTGAAAGATACGCTGTTGAGCCGCTTTCAACTGACCCTCACTACAAGTTTTGGCATTGACTGAGATCATCTTGCCAAATATAAACAAAGTTGAATCACCCAAAACTGAGAGAGGTTATTTTAGACCTTAGAAACATGATCTCGTAGCACCTAATGACTTGTTGATACATCTCACAAGGTCTGATATATGAGCCCCAAAAGATTGATGCCCAATCATGCTTAGTACACCATGGGGTCACTTGCATCGAGCATGGTCACGAGCGTTCTAGTGACTCTGTGGGTAGAATAGGGTTGTCACTGGAGTTTACCTAGCCAACTAGAGCTGATATAGTAGATGGTTTGATGCAATGTCAAACGGTTTGAAAGATACACTGCTGAGCCACTTTCAACTGACCCTCATTGCAAGTTTTGGCATTGACTGAGATCGTCTTGCCAAATGCAAATGAAGTCGAATCACCCAAAACTAAGAGAGGTTATTGTAGACCTCAAAAACATAATCTCATAGAACCTAATGGCTTGTCGATACCTCTCACGAGGTGTGAGATATGAGCCCCTAAAGATCACTGCCCAATCATGCTTAGTGCACCTTGGAGTCACTTGGGTCAAGTGTGGTCGCAAGCATTCCGGTGATTCCATGGGTGGAATGGGGTTGTCACTAGTGTTTACCCAGCCAACCAGAGCTAATGGAGCTGATGGTTTAATGCAATGTCAAACGGTTTGAAAGATACGCTGCTAAGCCGGTTTCAACTAACCCTCACTACAAGTTTTGGCATAGACTAAGATCATCTTGCCAAATACAAACGAAGTTGAATCACCCAAAACTGAGAGAGGTTATTGTAGACCTCAAAAGCATGATCCCATAACACCTAATGGCTTGTTAATACCTCTTATGAGGTCTGATATATGAGCCTCAGAAGATCACTTCCCAATCATGCTTACTGCACCTTGGTGTCACTTGGGTCGAGCATGGTTAAGAGCATTCTAGTGACTCCATGGGTGGAATGGGGTTGTCACTAGCATTTAACTAGCCAACCAGAGCTGATGGAGTAGAGGGTTTGATGCAATGTTAGATGGTTTGAAAGATACACCATTGAGCCGCTTTCAACTGACCCTCACTGCAAGTTTTGGCATCGACTGAGATTCTCTTGCCAAATGCAAATGAAGTCGAATCACCCAAAAATGACAGAGGTTATTGTAGGCCTTATAAACATGATCCTATAGCACCTAAAAAATTGTCAATACCTCTCATAAGGTCTGAGATACGAGCCCCAGAAGATCACTACCCAATCATGCTTAGTGCACCTTGGGGTCACTTGGGTCGAGCGTGGTCACGAGCGTTCTGGTGACTCCATGGGTAGAACAGAGTTGTCACTAGCATTTAATAGGATAATCAGAGCTGATGGAGTAGACATTTTGATGTAATGTTAGATGGTTTGAAAGATACATTGTTGAACCGCTTTCAATTGACACTTAATGCAAGTTTTGGCATCAACTGAGATCGTCTTGCCAAATGCAAACGAAGTCAAATAGCCCAAAAATGAGAGAGGTTATTGTAGAAATCAGAAACATGATCCCATAGCACCTAACAACTTGTCGATACCTCTCATGAGGTATGAGATACAAGCCCCAGAAGATCACTTCCCAATCATGCTTAGTGCACCTTGGGGTCACTTGGGTCGAGCGTAGTCGCGAGCATTGCGATGACTCTGTGGGTGGAATAAGGTTGTCACTGGTGTTTACCTAGCCAATCAAAGTTGATGGAGTAGATAGTTTGATGCAATGTTAGACAGTTTGAAAGATACACTATTAAGCCGCTTTCAACTAACCCTCACTGCAAGTTTTAGCATCGACTGAGATCATCTTGCCAAATGCAAATGAAGTCGAATCACCAAAAAATGAGAGAGGTTATTGTAGAACTTGAAAATATGATCCAATAGCACCTAATGGATTGTCAATACCTCTCATGAGGTCTGAGATACGAACCTCAGAAGATCACTACCCAATCATGCTTAGTGCACCTTGGGGTCACTTGGGTCGGGCGTGGTCGTGAGCATTCCGGTGACTCCATGGGTAGAATGGGGTTGTCACTAGCATTTACCTAGCCAACTGAAGCTAATGGAGTAGATGGTTTGATGCAATATTAGACGGTTTGAAACATACGTTGCTAAGCCGCTTTCAACTGACCATCACTACAAGTTTTGACATCAACTGAGATAGTCTTGCCAAATGAAAATGAAGTCGAATCACCCAAAATGAAGAGAGTTATTGTAGACCTCAAAAAAATGATCTAATAGCACCTAAAAACTTGTTTATATCTCTCACGAGGTCCGAGATATGAGCCCCAGAAGATCACTTCGCAATCATGCTTAGTGCACCTTGGGGTCACTTGGGTCGAGCATGGTCGCGAGCGTTCCGGTGACTCAGTGGGTAGAATGGGGTTGTCACTGGCATTTACCCAACCAATTAGAGCTGATGGAGTAGATGGTTTGATGCAATGTCAGATGGTTTGAAAGATATGCTTCTGAGCCACTTTCAACTGACCCTCACTGCAAGTTTTGGTATCGACTGAGATCGTCTTGCCAAATGCAAACAAAGTCGAATCACCGAAAACTGAGAGAGGTTATTGTAGACCTCAAAAACATGATCTCATAACACTTGATGGTTTGTTGATACCTCTCACGAGGTCCAAGATATGAGCCCCATAAGATCATTTCCCAATCATGCTTAGTGCACCATGGGGTCACTTGGGTCGAGTGTGGTTGGGAGCGTTCCAGTGACTCCATGGGTAGAATGGGGTTGTCACTGGTGTTTACCTAGCCAACCAAAGCTGATGGAGTAGATGGTTCGATGCAATGTTAGATGGTTTGAAAGATACGCTGATGAGCTACTTTTAACTGACCCTCACTACAAGTTTTGACATCGACTGAGATCATCTTGCCAAATGCAAACGAAGTCGAATCGCCCAAAACTGAGAGAGGTTATTGTAGACTTCACAAGCAGTTGTATTTTATAGATTGAGTAAGTAGTCCTTGGGAACATGTCCATGTTTGTAGTGGAAACAATTAGGTTTTCATTCTGAAACAAGAGAAGAACCAAATGGGAAAGCATGCACACTTCTTTTCTTGACCCAGTTCCGTTGCAATGATTGTTAGTGGTATGTTTGAAATTTGAACTATGAAACTAATCATGATTAAGCTTGTGAAATTTGAACTATGAAGCTTATTATGTTTGAGGTTTAACTTCTATAGATTGTTTGAAATGATAAAAAATAATATCCTTAAAGCATTAGAAACAATAATCAAACATGTAAGAATTCAAACCATGCAAATGACATAAGTAAATGACATGTAAGATCCCTTCTTGGCACTATTGGCCACCCATACATGGTTTTGGTCATAAGTCCTTATCAAGACTTCTAGGACATTTAACTTATACATCAAATTGATTGTTTTAAATTGCCATTATAGGCTTCAAAAGATCTCAATTAACCATTAAGGAGCCTTTTGTCCTTCTATCTCTAATTGGATCCATGGTGACCATAGGCATCTTCATAGGTGCTCCTACACAAGTTACAATCCACATACAAAACCAAGTTTATTGACTCAAAACACAATCTAAGAAAGGTGAAATTAATGTATTGAAATTAAGCTTAACGAACTTAGAAAAAAATGCACTAAGTTAACCTATTACCTAGTCAAGTGTTCCTGAAGGGTCATCTCTTTGCTTCAGGGTCTCCAATAGTGCTTCATGATCAGTAGTACTAATAGTCCAAAGTTCTTTTGTCTTTGGTCTTCCTTGATGCTTTGACAACTTGACATTGTATGGTGAAAATGTGACCACACTTCTATGAATCTTTACATGAAAAAAAACTCAACAATGAGCTCTCACAAATTGAGCCATAGCTCTCTATGCATGGAGTTGCAAGATTTGTAAAATTGCTCTTAGCTAGAGCTATAAACTCATGATCTTGCTAGTCAACCACACAATGAGAGATTCCAAATCAAAGACAAGGGCAACAATGCCAATATCTCCAATGAAATCAATATGGATGCAATGCAATGCAAATCTATATGACAATGCAAATTAATCTATTGCATAAAAGGAAATCTAAGCTAATATGTCATGATAATGCAACTAAGAAAGGAAATATGAAACTACAATGAAATGAAATAACAAGTCTTCAAAGCTTGGATGTAGAATGTCTTCAAAGAGCTCTAAAATGACCTAGAAAACCTGCAGCATAACATTAGCATAAAAACTTAAGATATGAAAATGAGGAAGAGAGCTCTTCTTTTATAGAGAATGAAATGAAAATGGACCATTGAGATTAAGAGGCAAAAGACTTAATCAACGGTGGAGAAAAATAGAAGCTTGATACTTGTGCACAAATATCCTCCAATGAGAAAATAAGAGTTGACTTTTGTGTCCCACATAGGATAAAAAGTGTTTTTTCCTTTTTTATAAAATAAGAATAATGCTTTATTTGTGCAACATAGGATAAGAAGAAAAGTGGGGATTTTTTATTTAAATAAAAAGGGAGAAAATTCCTTTTAATTAAATAAAGGCTTAGGATAAAGTGATTTTATTATTTAATTAAAAGAGATTTTTAATTAATTAAAAGAGAGCATGTTCTCTTAATTAAATAAGATTTATTTTTTTTCTTTTAAATTAAATAAGGCTCAAACCTTAAGAAATATCGAATTGATTATGATTTGATCAAGAAAATTGATATAATTGATATTGTTGATATTTGAAAATATTGATTCAGGGATTTGACAAATTACTGAATGGGGGCCCAAAGTCTAGGTGACCATTTTAGGGTGCATACATTTGCCCCTCTTTGACTAATGTGTGATCATTTCGGGAACACATGTAGTCAAAGAAGAATTGAAATGTGCGGTCAATTCAGGATCATAAGACAACCCAGATGTGTGTTCATTTTGGGAATACATTGGGACAAAGATAAGCGAAAAGCTGAAAGACAAGACCAACACCATTGCTGCTAGGTGCAAATCAAGCCTTAGACAAAACTATCACTGTCGCTGC
This sequence comes from Chamaecyparis obtusa, assembly GCA_027943335.1. Lineage (NCBI taxonomy): Eukaryota > Viridiplantae > Streptophyta > Pinopsida > Cupressales > Cupressaceae > Chamaecyparis > Chamaecyparis obtusa. The sequence goes on from BSBK01009937.1 coordinate 353,535, forward strand.
TAGGCAATAATCAAGTCTTAAAAATAGGAGATAAAACTTGAAAGACAAAATCACCACCGTCATTGCTAGGTGATAATCAAGTCTCAAAATAAGAATCTCAAGCTAAGCTAAATGATAAAGCTAAATCAAAGATTAAAGCTGATAGGTACTGCCCCCTCAGAATCGAAATCAAAATCAAATAGAGGAGAACAACAAATTGATAAACTTGATCAAGTCACAATAAATCATAATCGAAGGATGGAGCATGATATGATAACCATCAAATAGTGAAGATATGCCCCAAGTTGACTAGGTTTGACTAGGAAAGATATAGGATAAAGATTAAGTCAAACCTTAGAAAGAGGAAATGAAAGGGGTGAATGAAAGACTAAAAGTTTGGAAGACATGGAAAGGAAGAAATTTCATCAAAGATCAAAGAATTATGTCTCAAAAGGTCAGTCAACTGCGTGGAAGAATGAGAAAACTTGAAAATGTGACTCAGATTTTGATTTCAAGTCTGAAAATGGATAGAAAATGATGTGATATGAAAGACCAGAAATGAAAGATATGATCAAGAAAAATCAGAAAATGAGCACAGTTGACCAACTAGTCCGTAGATGATAAAAAGGAGAGCTCTCTCCATATGCAAGATGCAAAAACTAAACTATGATGAACCTAAGAATGCAAGCTACTATGAAATTGGTTGACTTGCAAGGTCACAATGCCTATAGACATCTAATTATCATCATCGAGCATTATTGGTAGCGTCGCAAGATCATACAATGCACACTAGCATAACTATGTGGATATGAATATGATCTTTATCAGATAGAAATGTGGAAATCCCACCTAGGCATCAATGACATGGAGGTCAAGATGACTAATGCAGTGAGATTTCCTAAGTTTGATATGGTGAGATTATGCTTGTATCAAGACACATGAAAGTCAGGATAACTAGAAGCATGCACTCAAAAAATAGTCAAGGATAATACCTTGTCAATCCATAGTGTCAAGTAAGACTAGCATAAATGCTCATGACAGGTAGGACCAACAAAATATACCCACAAGAAGATAAAGAAATAAAATATGTTCTCATTCCCTCAGTCTTCTAGCTATGCATCATCGAAAACTTCTTAGGGAGAGACCACTCATCAAATAAATCCTCATAGACAACACACAAAGAAAAATAAAGTCAACATATCTCAAGTGAGTTGATTGTTTAAGTGCGTGTGTGTTGGTCATAGAGTCAGACTTTGAGGATCAAATTTGCTAATGAGCGATGTCACATCATACTAAACTGTTGGGTAAGACATCTGATAAGTGTTAAGAAACGCTTGATGCAAGGGTAGTGTTGAGAAACACTATTTGGGGTGGTGTTGAAAAACACCTATTGTGAAATGCCCCAAGAGACAAACGCACCTAAAGGACCTATGCAAATAGTTATGCCCCCTAAAAAAGGTAAAGACCAATTCTAGACTAAGCCAAATAAGGTCAAGGTATGATGGAGAAAGGCTCAGTGTCAAGGATGCATGCTAACAAATAGGGGTGCAAAGGCCTCAAGTAGCACCTATTTCTAGGTTTTTACCACTTTGATTTTATTGCAATTTTTTCTTTTTTCTTTTTTTTGTATTTTTTTCAAGACTTTTTATGCTTTTTAAGATTTTTTCAGCATCATATATCAATTTTTTTGGTATTTTTTTCAAGATCATATATGAATTTTTTGGTATTTTTTCAGGATCATAAAATATGTACAAAGGATGCCCCCAAATAGAATGGCCATCAAACTCTTTAAGCAAGATCACATCGTGCAGTTCCAAAATGTGGCAAGGTGAGGAACAAGATGGATGAGCAAGCTGGTGAATGAGATGGAGGAAAGGAGAATGAAAGCAAATGGAGGGAAGAAATCCTCAAGGTCAAAGTCCTCAAGAGTACCCAAGCTAGGGAAAAATTATCATGCAAAGCACATTTGGACAAGTAATGAAAGGCTAGCATAGGATAAGTCACAAAAGCGCACTGCAAAAGAGGGAAGAGATGCAATCCAAAGGAGTAGACATGTCAAGAGGCTTCATAGCATCATCTTTTACTCTTTTTTATTAGATCAAGACCAAAGGGGAAGGGGATAGTGACAGGCTAGAATGAATGGATGAAAATGAATATAAAGGATAAACATGAAAAGAATGAAAGCAAGATCATCGGAAGATAGCTCACAAGATAGCCAAATGTTCGTGTATAGGTCAACATTGCCAAGATCAAAGATGGAATGGATGAAACATGTAGAAGAACTACACATGATGTCTGATTACCAGGTTTTCATCATGATACTTATCCAAGGTGCCACAAGGGACTGGTTTTCACCATAGGATGAATTTATTTCTTTTTACTTTTGCTACCAAGGTGCCTATTTCCAAGTTTTCACCATGGCACATTTTCAAATTTTTTCATCTTTTTCTTTTTTTCTTTTTTCTTTTTTCTATTTTTTGAATATTTTTTTGGAAGAAGGCAAGCTTTTTTAGATAATGCTCCTTGAAAGGATAAACCATGATATACTAAGGATTCAAAATGATATGCTCAAAGATGTTGATAGGGAAAGGAAGATGGAAGAGAATAATGGAGGATAAGGTTTTATGTAAAGAGAGTGAGGTTGGAAGATACAAGGAATAGGCAAATGAGGAAAAAGGATAGAAGGTAGAAAGATAATGAATGAAAGGATTGTGAAAGGGTAGATGGAAAGGAAGAAAAGATCAAAATTAACACACACCTTGAAGGGTGGTGAGAGGATGGAGGAAACTTGAATGAAGGAATACAAGAAGGAATATGGAAAATGTTTAGCAGAGGTTGTGGTTTAGGCGCATGGAATTGAAGAATGTTTTTGGAAAGAGATGAAATGGAAGCCTTTGGAAGCTTGAATGTCAACTTCACTTTTTGTTCAACATTAGACTCTTTCAAGAGGGACTTTGGAATCCATATAGCCTTAGGCTTTTTATTTCCTTTTGATGTTTTAGAGAGAATATCTTGATTGATGGATTTTGGAACCCATACTTGTCTTGTAATTTTCTTCTTAGATATCTCTTTGGACTTTATGCCTCCATGTCGATTAGAGTAGACATGGTGATCATTTTGTGATGGAGTCTTGTATTTCTTCTTTTTCTTATATTAAACATTCAAGTTACTTCCAAAAGACTTGGGACTTGTGGAAGAAGAAGGATGATATGACTAGTTTAGATGGATGGATGAAAATGATTCAAAGGTATGCATCTATGTTGATCTTGAGGGAAGATAGGAGATGGAGGGACATAAGGACCCAAAATGGATGATGAATTAGGAGAATTAGGAGGGGAAAGTGAAGGGACATAAGGGCCCAAGATGGAAGGAAGATGTGAAGCCCTTAGTATTAGTGGAGGAGGTCCAAGGATGGACGTGGAAGATACAAAAGGATAATCAATAAGTTCATCAACATCTATATGACAACCAAGGATATCAGCATCTTCAGAGTGAGCATTAGAATTTTTAATAAGATCCTAGACATCTTGAATAGGAGAAACTTCATTGATAGGATCATTCAAAGCTTGCGAAGACTTAGGAAGAGTAGAAAGCGGAAGTAAACATGGAATGGTAGAACAAGAAGATGGAAGACTTTGATCTTGACAAGGATCTTTGGGTAGCATAAGCGTATCAACTTTCTTTTGATTTTCAATAGGCTTTACATCAGAAGTAACAACACCATTTTTAATAACCTTAATGGAAGTATCATCTTTGGAAAGCGCAAGTGTGGTAAGGTTATTTTGATTATCAATAAGCTCAATGATGTGAGTAGTAGCTCGATCTTGCTTAGGAGAAGATTTAAGACATGGTGGAATGAATGAGGAAGGGCGTAAAGGATCAAAAGAACCATGAAATGAATGAGAGACATCATGAATAGGATTGGATGACATGGAGGGTTCTTGATCTTGATCTTTCTTTATGTTCTTTTCTTTATCATTTTTAGAGTCCTCTTGACATGGAGCCACTTCTAAGGACAAGGAAGTAGGTTGGAATTGTATGGAAGACTTTGGAAGAGATGGCAAAGGACTAGTTGAAGTAGGCATTATAGCACATAAAGGCTTAGGCTCTTTAGGTTTTACATTATTGAAAGTATTTTCAACCAAGTGAAGGTTAGCTTGAGTATCTTTAAGAGGTAGCCCTTGAGGATAACTATAGGGAACCACATGGAAAGCCTTAGGATCTTTGTTGGATGAAGGATTTGTAAAAGATTCAGAAGCTTTAGGAGATGTATGGGAATTGGATGAAGTAGAGGATGGAAGGGAACTGTCACAAGACAAAGGTTCAACATTAACATGATCTTGCTTGAGAGTGCAATTTTTATTTTCAGCATGAGAGTTCCTAGAGGAAGTATTCTTATAATATTTACATTTCAAATCAATACAGTACATTTTATATTCCTCAATAGTAGTAGCTGGATTATAATTAAGGTATTGTTCACAAAACTCATCAAAGTTTCTTTCAAAATTTGAATCATACGGATCACCATCACGATCTTTCCAATATGAGGACCCATTTCTAGTAAGCACAAGGACATGACTAGGAGTACTCTTAGGAATAGAGGTGTCATAGGTATCACTACATTGTCCATCATCATAGTCATCATAGTCATCATAGGTGGGTGCATCACTCTTCGTGGAAGAGGTATCATAAGGACTATCACGTTGCTCTTTATGGTATGTCTTCTGAAGAGAAGTAAGACTTTTTGGAGAAGTAGAAGAAGAACGAGATCGTGAAGATGAGGAAATTGAAGACTTAGTGGAAGAAGAAGACTTGGATAATGAAGAATGCGAATAATGTTTAGAAGAGTCATGGTAAGATTTGGAAGATGAGGAAGAATGAGAAAACTTAGATGATGAAGAACGTTTAGAAGAAGGAGGTTGTGATATGATCATGTCTATGATCCTAGCAAAGGCATCTGATTTAATCATCTTTTCCTTTATTTTTTCCATAAGTTTATCACGCATGAGATATTTGGAAGGACTATTGAAGGAATAAAGATACTCTTCAAATTGAGCAATGAGTTCAAGATCATCTATTCTCAAGAGAGGTTCCTTAACAAGATAGTTGAAATTCATGGTTCTAGAAGAGGAAGAATCAAGTGTAGAAGAAATGAATAAATGAATAGAAGAAAGTAGAGTAGAAAATAAGAAGAAAATAATCAAGAAGAAGAAGAAGAAGAATTTCCCATGGGAATAGAAGACTTTAGAAGAACATGGGAAATGGAGAAGGAAGAAAAATACTAAGAGTCATCTTATGCAATTGATACCATAACGTTCATTGAGATGTTGAGCAACATGACAACACCTAGGATCTGACCTGGACTGACCAAGGAAGACCAAGCTTCTAAGGAGAACTCACTACAGTAGGATGGAACTCAGTTTCAATATTCTAATCAGATCTTTCAAAATATTTCACAATGATGATCAAGCACATAGAACAACAATCAGGGAATTCAAGCAAACAATCTTCAAGCAATGGGCAAGGGACAAAGCAACCTTGCACATGAACAGAGATAGTGACTTAGTATTCTTTTTCCTAAAGACTCTACTTGTGTATGTTCTTGAAAATTTTTTAGCAGGCACTTAGAACACAACAACACCCTATCAAGCTATCTACAAGGATATACATAACTTTCTAAAAGGAGTCCTCAATATATGCAAAGTACGTGAGACCCAAATCCGTAGATGAGAAGAATCCAAAATCACACAGCCGAGGGGAGACGGTAACCCAAATCTCCTCCTTCACTTCTCAAAGGTATAAAGTTCTTTGAGGCTTAGCCAAGAGTGATATCAAACTCAATTTCCAAGAGAGGTGTCTTTTGATTCACCACTTGATATTTATACTCTGCCGGAACACAGGAGTTAAGGTCATCCCTTGAGGTGGTGTGTCCCCAAGCAGGCCTTCTAGAAATAAAAACTAAGTAATTCACTATCAAAAGTATTTAGAGCACTAAAGGTGGAACACTTAACTCTTCAAGTAAATGTGAAGTGAGTCCAAAAGTGGGACACTTAACCCTTCAAGTGAATGCGAAGCGAGTCCAAAAGTGGAACATTTAACCCTTTAAGATAATGTGAAGCGAGTCCAAAAGTGGAACATTTAACCCTTTAAGATAATGTGAAGCGAGTCCAAAAGTGGAACATTTAACCCTTCAAGAGAATGTGAATTGAGTCCAAAAGTGGAACATTTAACCCTTCAAGAGAATGTGAAGTGAGTCCAAAAAGTGAAATATTTAACCTTTCAAGAGAATGTGAAGTGAGTCCAAAAAGTGGAACACTTAACCTTTCACACAAACTCAAAGTGAGTCCAAAAGTGGAACATTTAACTCTTCACACCAACTCAAAGTGAGTCCAAAAGTGGAATATTTAACTCTTCACACCAACTCAAAGTGATTCCAAAAGTGGAACATTTAACTCCTCACATCAACTCAAAGTGAGCCCAAAAGTGGAACATTTAACTCCTCACATCAACTCAAAGTGAGTCCACACCTTAGAAAACAAGTGAGTTCCAAAAAGCACAAAAGGGTTGCCTAGTGGAGCAATTAACACTTCTTTCCTGTAGACCCCTCCCCTTTAATGTGGCGCTAATCTTGAAACCACAGGGTAGAAATAAGGGGCTGGTAGATTAGCGAGTCTAATAACCCAAGAGAGCAATCTAGATCAATCACAAGTAATCTAAGGCTGCTAATCAATACTACTCACAAATGAAAAAGGGTTGAACAATGGAATATTTAACTTTCCAAGTAAACATAGAGTGAGTTCACAAAGTGGTGCATTTAACTCCCTATGTAAACAAGGAATGAATCCATGCCCTCAGTCACTCAATGAGATATTTGATATTGGAACTAAGAACTACTTAAGGTTTAAACACAAGCATTCACTTACACAAACTTGTATGAAAGCAAATCTATGTTCATTCATTTCCCATTAAGAGCATTAATTGAAATGTGTTCTATGAAAGCATGTAAAACACTCAAGCCAAACACATGAGAGGTTCAATTTTAATCCCAAAATCCAAATGTTGTAGAGATGGAACAAAGTACCTCAAGTCCAATGCTTTGTTTCAAGCATTTTTCATGAAAGCAAGAGCACCTTCAAATGAATAAGACAAGAAAACAAGCAAACAAGATATGCAATGTATATCCAACTTATGCAAACCCTAGGGTTAGATCTGAAAATCAATTGTTAGGAGCAATGATAACCAACAAATAATCCAAATGATAACTCATATCATGCAATGAACAATGAAAAATAAGTGCATACCCATCACAAAATTTTATTTTTTTTGCATTTGACCTAGTCAACAAGATCTAATTTTTACCACATGAATTCAGACCCTAAACCCAAAATGTAGAAAAGAGACCTTTGTCAAAAAATAGAGAGCTTTCCAAAAATGTAAAAATTTTAGAAAAATATTTTCATTTGTGCCCTAGAGAGCCATTTTACCAAAATAGACCAATTTTTGTAAATCAACCAAATAAGCTATGATATGATTTCTAAATTAAAACATAGTGAATGGAACCCCTATAGAATTTCAAGACCTTTCCAGAAATGTAAAAATTTCAAAAAAATATGCTGATTTGCGCCAAAAATTGATTTTTTATGAAAAATCAAGAAAAAATCATAAAAAATACAAATTACCTCTGAAAATTATGAAATTTTTTTTGGAGCTTCTCTGATATGTCACCAAACTACCAAAAAATTTCAGACCAAAACACCAAGCTGTTTGGAAGATATGATCAAATCTTTCAAATCTAGAGTTTTTTTATCTCCAAACAAATCTACACAAGGGTTAGCTCCAAAAATAATCAAAACCAGCATGCAAAAGGTGGGTTGCCCCACAGTGGGTGCCAAAAATGTATGGTGAAAATGTGACCACACTTCTATGAATCTTTACATGCAAGGAAACTCAACAATGAGCCCTCACAAATCGATCCATAGCTCTCTATGCATGGAGTTGCAAGATTTGTAAAATTGCTCTTAGCTAGAGCTATAAACTCATGACCTTTCTAGTCAACCACACAATGAGAGATTCCAAATCAAAGACAAGGGCAACAATGCCAATATCTCTAATGAAATCAATATGGATGCAATGCAATGCAAATCTATATGACAATACAAGTTAATCTATTGCATAAAAGGAAATCTAAGCTAATATGCCATGATAATGCAACTAAGAAAGGAAATATGCAACTACAATGAAATGCAATAACAAGTCTTCAAAGCTTGGATGTAGAATGTCTTCAAAGAGCTCTAAAATGACCTAGAAAACCTGTAGCATAACATTAGCATAAAAACTTAAGATATGAAAATGAGGAAGAGAGCTCTTCTTTTATAGAGAATGAAATGAAAATGTACCATTGAGATTAAGAGGCAAAAGACTTAATCAACAGTGGAGAAAAATAGAAGCTTGATCCTTATGCACAAATATCCTCCAATGAAAAAATAAGAGTTGACTTTTGTGTCCCACATAAGATAAAAAGTGTTTTTTCCTTTTTTATAAAATAAGAATAATGCTTTATTTGTGCAACATAGGATAAGAAAAAAAGTGGGAATTTTTTATTTAAATAAAAAAGGAGGAAATTCCTTTTAATTAAATAAAGGCTTAGGATAAAGTGATTTTATTATTTAATTAAAAGAGATTTTTAATTTATTTAATTAAAAGAGATTTTTAATTAATTAAAAGAGAGCATGTTCTCTTAATTAAATAAGATCTTTTATTTTTATTTTTTTAAAATTAAATAAGGCTCAAACCTTAGGAAATATCAAATTGATTATGATTTGACAAGGAAATTGATATAATTGATATTGTTGATATTTGAAAATATTGATTCAGGGATTTGACAAATTGCTGAATGGGGGCCCAAAGTCTAGGTGACCATTTTAGGGTGCATACAGACATTTGTTTCTATAACAAGGTGTGAATACATGAGAATAGTTTTGTGCTTCTCATAGTCTTCAAATGCGGAAATTCCATTCTTTCTAATCATGTATGTTTGCAGCCATGTTCCCGCAACAACAACTAAACCAGTAGGATATATGAACCCGTCACCATCTGTCATCGGTTTTAGAAGCTTCTGTTTACCTTGTACACAATGTGCTAACCAATAATCTGACCTATCATCATTCCCTTGCAATGCAACCAATGCAAAAACATCTCCTGGCTTCAGAAGATTTGAAAGATGGTCATACTCAACTGAAGTGTCCATGTCATCATTTCTTATAGAGAGTCTCAAAGATAAAGGAGTTAGATACTGTGGAACCCATGTACCCACCCACTCACTTGACTTAAAATGATCCCAATCATACTGAAAACACATGGGCCAAAAACAAGCCAACTCTCATGTCCAAATGGTCCATGTACTACTATTGGAGCTTCGGAATGAATGCATTTTTGAAGAGTCTTTCACTGTTTGACAATCCAATCTATCTCCTATAGTTCCCTCCTCAACCAACAAAAAAAATCTACGCACTATAGAATCAAGAGTCCCCCCCTGTGACAATGCTAAAGTACACCAATCAACAATAGAACAAGCATCAAGAAGTACAACACCTGAAATCCTCAATTGCTCCTTAACTAGAGCTCTCTTCACACACACACCTACTCCTTCATGCTCCCCTTTCCCATGCCTTGACTCAAAAAAATTTCAAATATGAGGTACACCTCTCTCCACATGCATTCTCCACAACCAATAAAACATTCTGGCATTCTTAAATTGACCGGTGCAATTATCCGACCAAATGAGATGCCTATCCATAGCAATACCATTTTCCTGCAAGAAGTCAAAATAAATCTAGAAATAATGTTGAACAAACTCATGAGAGTGAGACCTGTCATCACTCATATAAAAATGGTACTCTCTAATTATCTTTCACTCATCTTTTGTGCTATCAGGGGAATTTCTATATGTGATGTGTACAAAAATAGCAACCTAAATAGAATTGTAATATTGAGCTTGAGTCTCATTTTGGGACTGCAATGTATAGTTCTCTGCAAAGTCTACAATGGATATAATAGTTCCAATGGGGAAAGTGTCCTTACATGTCCTAAATTTTTTATCCAACCATTGAGACCTGTGACTATGCCTTGCATACTTGTAAAAAAGATTTGTCTTGAAATCTGAGATAAAATCAACAACATTGTATTCTTTTGCAACTAACTCACATCTAGAGCCTTCACCTCCACACTTCAATGTATATTTCACTGTTTCATATACCTTTTTTTGGATGAGTGTCTTTCCAAAATTTTGTTCCAAACCCTCATGAAAACATGTTCTAAACTTGGACAAGCCACCACATTCTGAGCACTTGGCATTTAAGTAATCTTTTTTATAAAATAAACAACCATCATCTCTATGACATAAAAATTGATCTAGCAAGTCTCTTGATGATTTGGGAAGACCACTTGAACCACAATCCTCTATCATTTCATTAGTATGCAAAGTAGAACAAATAGACCATAATAATTCATGATGCATTGAAAACTCAACATGATATTTAAAACAACATGTATTTTGAATCTTAAGGGGTACACAATAAAATGGCTTCATGGATTCAAAAGACCTTTGTGATATTTTCAATGTTGGATGTGTCTCACAAAATTTTTTATACAACATTGTTTAACTTACCTCCACATAATGTTTAGGATGTGGAGTGTGGTCTCAATTGCCAACTCTCAACTTCAAGACATCCTTCACATTTGGTGACACTCTTGAGTTAGCATCCCAAAATTGTTGAATTTCATCCTTGACAACATCTGTTAGCTTCTTATTGAAATGTGGAAGTTTCCCACCATAAGCCCATGTTTCAATTTGAAGCAGATCATCAAGTCTTTCTCTTCTTGCAAGTGCTCTACCCAAAGTTTTATGGTCTATATTGAAGTAAACACAAGTTTGTCTCATCAAACGAGCCTTTCTCAACTGATGACTTACTAAGGAGGTTTTAATAACCCTTCGAGCAAATCTCTTGTTTTTTTCTCTACTAGTCTTCCCAATGCTATTGAGAGCATTGAAAAGATTCTTCACAACAATGGCATTTCTATCCATTTTCTTGTTCACATGAATCTTCAATTTCACAAGCACAGGTCTCATCTTTTGCATCTTTAACAATTGCACAAAAATTTGACATTGCTCAACCCATGTCTTGTTTCCAAAAAATTGATCATAAAGTCTTGAAGCCCACAACCTAACAGTTCTATGTGACCTCTTTCCTTCCAAATTATTCATAATGTTCTCCTCAATTTCAATTAACCATTTAGGTGTTCTTGAAAGCCCCTAATTTGAAGATTGATTATCTTTATTGCAAGGGACTTCATTTCGCATATAATTTGGAGATATGTAACGTTCATGTGGTTCTTGTGTAACATTTTCATTCCCCAAGTCTACATTTTCAATCTCCATCTGTACATTTTCATCTTCATTCCATTCATTGTCACTCCCCAAATCTATGTTTTCATTCCCCAAGTCTACATTTTCATTCTCCATCTCTACATTTTCATCTTCAGTCCATATATTGTTATTCACAAAATTAATTTCCATATTATTTTCAAATTCAACATCCTCTTCACTTACAACTACATTTACGGGGTCACCTTGATTAAATTAAAACATACCTTCTCTCCTTCTTCGGTGATTTTCTCTATCTTTTTCCCTATATGCTTGAATTTCTTCATTCGTCACCTTCCTCTTCCGTTTAGCCTTTCGACGACTGTTGCTTCCCATAGTGAGACCACAAGTTGACAAAACAAAAAAATGGGACCGAAATCACGTTGTTTTTTCCTGCAACCCATGAAAAAGTCTAAAATCTCATGATTGTCTGGTTTGTGGGGATAGGGAATATTTTGGTCAAATATGACCAGTGAAAAATTGAGTACCCTATATTTCTAGGCACATGAAAAAAGGGTGGGAGCAAATGAAAAAATCAAGAACTTTTACATATAGAATGGGGTATATAATATATAAAATATATATTATATATATACTAGAATGTATTATATACTACTGTATATAATATATATATATGAGGCATATGATATATATATAATGTATATATATATATGCAGTAATGTATTATAATATACTAATGTATTATATGTACTAATGTATTATATACTAATGTATATAATATATATAATATATTATATATATTCTAATACATATTATATATAATATTGTATATAATATATATAATACATTCTATATATATATAATGTATTTGATAAGGCATACTAGGACCCCTTGTAATTTCGGCGGTCTGACTATAATGAATAAGTAGATGTCATCATCTGTCCTAGAAACAAGTACTAGGACCCCTAGGAAGTCCCCTAGGAAGTCCCCATGACCCCTAGGAGTCCCCGTGACCCCTTTTAACACATTTGAATGCTCAAGTGTGTCTGAAGGCATCGTAGGACCCCTTAGGACACACCTAAGTGTTCGAATGTGTCAAAAGGGGTCACAGGGACTTCCTAAGGGTCCTAACATGTGATAAGGCATATTAGAACCCCTAAGAAGTCCCCATGACCCCTTTTGACACATTTGAATGCTCAAGTGTGTCCGAAGAGGCCGTAGGACCCCTTAGGACACACTTGAACATTTCAATAAGTACATAGGGGTCACAGGGACTTCCTAGGGGTTCTAACTTGCGATAAGGCCTATTAGGACCCCTAGGAAGTCCCCATGACCCTTTTTCACATATTTGAATGCTCAAGTGTGTCTAAAGGCATTATAGGACCCCTTAGGACACACTTGAGCATTCCAATGTGTCAAAAGGGGTCACGGAGACTTCCTAGGGGTCATAATGCATGATAAGGCCTATTAGGACCCCTAGGAAGTCCCCATGACCCCTTTTGAAAAATTTGAATGCTCAAGTGTGTCTGAAGGGGCCATAGGACCCCTTATGACACACTTGAGCATTCCAATGTATCCATAGGGGTTACGGGGACTCCCTAGGGGTCCTAACGCATGATAAGGACTATTAGGACCCCTAGGAAGTCCCCATTACCCCTTTTGACTCATTGGAACACTCAAGTGTGTCCAAAGGTGTCGTAGGACCCCTAATGACACACTTGAGCATTCCAATGTGTCAAAAGGGGTCACAGAGACTTCCTAGGGGTCCTAATGCATGATAAGGCCTATTAGGACCCCTAGGAAGTTCCCATGACCCCTTTTGACACATTTGAATGCTCAAGTGTGTTCAAAGGGGCCGTAGGACACCTTATGACACACTTGAGTGTTCCAATGTGTCAAAAGGGGTCACGGGGACTTCCTAGGGGTCCTAATGTATGATAAGGCCTATTAGGACCCCTAAGAAGTCCCCATGACCCATTTTGATACATTTGAATGCTCAAGTGTGTTTGAAGGGGCCGTATGACCCCTTAGAACACACTTGAGTGTTCCATTGTGTACACAGGGGTCACAAAGATTTCCTAGGGGTCCTAACTCATGATAAGGCCTACTAGGACCCCTAGCAAGTCCCTATGACCCTTTTTGACACATTTGAATGCTGAAGTGTGTCTGAAGGTGTCATAGGACCCCTTATGACACACTTGAGCATTCCAATGTGTCAAAAGGCATCATAGGGACTTCCTAGGGGTCTTAAGGCGTGATAAGGCCTATTAGGACCCCTAGAAAGTCCCCATGATCCTTTTTGACACATTGGAATGCTCAAGTGTGTCTGAAGGGGCCGTAGGACCCCTTATGACACACTTGAATGTTCCAATGTGTCAAAAGGGGTCACAAGGACTTCCTAGGGGTCCTAATGCATGATAAGGCCTATTAGGACCCCTAGGAAGTCCCCATGACTCATTTTGACACATTTAAATACTCAAGTGTGTTAGAAGGGGCCGTAGGACCCCTTAGGACCAACTTGAGCGTTCCAATGTGTCCATAGGGGTCACGGGGACTTCTTACAGGTCCTAACTTGTGATAATGCCTACTAGAACCCCTAGGAAGTCCCCATGACCACTTTTGACACATTTGAATGCTCAAGTGTGTCTGAAGGGGCCATAGGATCCCTTAGGACACACTTGAGAATTCCAATGTGTCCATAGGGGTCACGGGGACTTCCTATGGGTCCTAACTCATGATAAGGCCTACTACGATCCATAGGAAGTCCCCATGACCCCTTTTGACACATTTGAATGCTCAAGTGTGTCTAAAAACATCGTAGGACCCCTTAGGACACACTTGAGCATTTCAATGTGTCAAAAGGGGTCATGGGGACTTCCTAGGGGTCCTAACATGTTGTAAGGTATATTAGGACCCCTAGGAAGTCCCTATGACCCCTTTTGACACAATTGAATGCTCAAGTGTGTCTAAAGGAGCTATAGGACCCCTTATGACACACTTGAGCATTCCAATGTGTCAAAAGGGGTCACGAGGACTTCCTAGGGATCGTAATGCACGATAAGACCTATTAAGACCCTTAGGAAGTCCCCATGACCCCTTTTGACACATTTGAATGCTCAAGTGTGTCCAAAGGCATCATAGGACCCCTTAGGACACACTTGAGCATTTGAATGTGTCCATAAGGGGTCCTATAGCCCCTTTGGACACACTTGAGCATTCCAATGTGTCCATAGGGGTCACGGGGACTTCCTAGGGGTCCTAATGTGCGAGAAGGCCTATTAGGATGCCTAGGAATTCTCCATGACCCCTTTTGACACATTTGAATTCTCAAGTGTGTTCGAAGGTGCCATAGGACCCCTTAGTAAACACTTGAACAATCTAATGTGTCCACAGGGGTCACAAAGACTTCCTAGGGGTCCTAACGTGGGATAAGGCATACTAGGACCCCTAAGAAGTCCCCATGACCCCTTTTGACACATTTGAATGCTCAAGTGTGTCCAAAGGTGTCGTAGGACCTCTTAGGACACACTTGAGCATTCCAATGTGTCAAAAGGGGTCATGAGGACTTCCTAGGGGTCCTAACATGTGATAAGGCATACTAGGACCCCTAGGAAGTCATATTATTTTCATGCATTACTTCATTTATGTCTGCTCTGGGAGGAAGATTATAATTTCCATATTTTCGTAAGCCCTAAAATATTTTTGTCATTATCAATCTCTACCTCCATTCTCTAAATTTAGTTCTCTCCCTCTCCACTGCACTCAACTTAGCCATGCTTACCTTCTCTTTAACAAAGATTCTCCAAAATTTGCAAAATCCTTACCCGCTGTCAAATCCATTCCTATGTTGTGCAAAATGAGAAAACCAAGTGAAATGAAAGGGAAGTATGGATCAAATAGCGAAGGTGCATCAAATCAGATCAATATCATAATATATGCAAAAAATATTGTTACAGACAAAAATATTTGTATATAAATTAATGGGAAAGAGTGGGAAGAGCTTCTTGGACCCATGATAGAAACTATTAAGGAATTGCATGATATATTACTCAATGGTGCAAGGAATATTATTGATGAACATGGGATTGCAGCTAAATCTATTCAATATATAGAGGAAGATATAGAAAATCTTCTTAATAGAGAGATCAATGTGAGAGAAAAGGACATTTTAGAAGAAAATGGTTATCTTGGTGCCATCCAAGGTATGCCAATTACTCAGGATGAAGAGACAAAGTCCATAGTTAATGGGAAAGAATGGGAAGAGCTTCTTGGACCCATGATAGAAGTTACAGATAAGGAGGAAGAGCTACAAAGGGGAAAACAACAAAGGAAAGAAGTAAGATATGCACGTGTGAGCCTATGTCGATGATGATGATGATGAGTACCCACCATCTACTAGTAGCTCAAGTAACAAGTGTTGTGGAATTATCCACAGAGCAATGTGAAATGAAGCCTCAAATTGGTTTAGTAGGCAAAGAATTTGGTCATACACTTCATTCTAGCACCACAAATATTTCTATTAGAAATGCCCATTCGTTAATGACCTTGCATTTACGGGACTTGGGAAACTAGGTTACTCATGTTGGGCATTATCCCTCAAATGTAAGTTCATTACCACCTTTGGAAAGGCAGTCTCACTCCTCATTTTACAACAAAGGGAAGCCATCTATGGTCCAAGGTTTTAATTCAGCTAACAAGTGGAGACCTTCTCAAGGTACTGATCTCTTTTGTAGAGAAGTTCTTGATTCATCTCAAGGTTCTCATTTAGGTGACCAACACCTTGGAGGTCCACAAATAGACCCATTGATTTCCCAAATTGGTAAAAGGGTAGATGCAATTTTGGAAAGAGTATCCCAATTGAAGAGAAATTGAAATTCCAGTGAGCATAAAGTTATTGTAGATCCAATGGGTGTATCTCCTCTAATGAAAAATATAACTGCTTCCAGAGACTTGAGTTTAAATGGAGACTGACTATTCCCAAACATGCCCCAGTTGAGAAAATGAACCAAATGTTTCTTGAGTAAAGAAGTAGTGGTTTATTAAAGCATCTGCAATAACCCACTTACTATCAGTTACTACTTTTTGAGCAGCTTGACAATTGCTTCTCTCTAGGATTTTTGTAATATATTTAATGTCATCATGCAAGTACATGACAGTTTTTGTAAATATTTTCTGTTGTAAAGGGTTAGTGAGCAATATCAAAGAAAAGGTTATTGCATGTATTATTTAGACACATATCAATTAGGAAACCATTTTTCTCCCATTACATGGCAGAAATGCCTAGATTCACTTTGTGGGTATCAATAGGCAACAAGATGAGGGAAGAAATATTTGAGAAGAGGAAGTACAAATGTTACTGTCCAAAACCATTTCAAGAGTAATATTCCTCTGCTGATTGTAATAAGAAACTCAAAATGTAGAAGACAACAAATAGTTGGGGCATTTATTTCCTATGACCTATGCCAATTTCAGTTCAATTCCTATTGATGATATTCTCAATGTGTACAAATAAACTGATGTATTATTTTAAAATGTTGTTGACTGAAATTTATGAACATATGTCAAATTAAAAACATCAGATTTCCACAATCCATTATGATGCAATTAGTTTCTGGATGCTAAAAAAAATCACACAATCAAATCCAAAAACAAATTGCATCATTTGTCAAATATCCATTTTTTCCAGAATTTGAAATAGAACCAGTGGTAATATAATCCAATTTGTGAATTTCACATCCAATCATTGGATGTTAATCAAAAGTATAACACAGTAATATTTTTGAACCGATAAACAATCTTAGTCTTACTTCAAATCTACTCTTGTGTATGTGGGTTCTTGGAGGTATCTACTAAGAAATGTGTGGATCTATAATGTCCCTATCCAGGACCTTACTCACTTTACTTAAACCTCCTAATTAGAATTTGGATTTCTAATACCTGTTGTGATATTATTTAAGTTTGCCTTGCTCCTTACTGATTAA